>PVHP010028684.1:0-22951 GCA_004024765.1 Zapus hudsonius | reverse complement strand
CCAGTGCTGGGAGGACAGAGGCCCTGCCAGGAGGGCACAGGCGGCTTTGGCAGGCACCAGGGACCATGCACCACTGACAGGAGGGCACAGTCAGGTGGGAAAACACTGGGCTCTATAGTTCAGGGTGCTGGGGCTGTTTCTACTGCAGCAAACCAATTGGGGACAGGGGCCTATGTGGTGGCTCTAAGACTAAACAGTCACATACAGAGGGATCCAGACAGGTAAAGATCTAAGCCTCTTTGGGAACAGAACACCCCAACAGGAAAGACCTCTGTTTAAGTTCAAAGTTGGTGATCTTTCCACTGGAAGCAAAGCGGGCTGAACAGCACTCCCCAGGGTGCCTGAGTCCCACTCCCCTACCTGGGCATGGGCAGAAACCAACAAAAAAAACCCCACAGAAATCAAAGACGGAACTCCCCAACTCAGGGACCCTAGTCCCATTATGGAACAGAAAAGTGGCAAGGAAGTGGAGACAACAAATATACAATCCCAAAGAGAGAATAATATGACTCCTGACCACAACTGCAATGCAAACATGAAGCAGTTAATGGCTGATATGGAAACTATGAAAAAAGACATGAATGAGATGAAGCTCACCCACACAAGCATAGACTCCGGACTGAATTTAATGGAGAGAAATATGAATGAATTCAGAAACACATTAAGTGAATTGAAGGTGAACCAACTATGGGAGGAGCTAGACAATCAATTGATTAAATTTGATGAGGACTTAAGAAAACTTAAAAATGATTTTCAGGAATCCCTAGCAAAAACAAAAATAGACTGGAAATTGGATCTCACCAAAGAATTGGAGACCATAAACAAAATTATGACAGAAACCAAAAATGAAATGGAGTTGTTAAAAACCTCCCTTGAATCAATCAGTCCCAGAGTTGACAATCTGGAGGACAGACTCTCAGACGTCGAGGACAAGACAGAAGGAATTAATAAGGATGTCATAGGTTTCAATAAATTCAAGAAATCAAATGAGCAAAATTTGAGGTATCTATGGGATACCATAAAGAGGCCCAATATTAGAATCATGGGGATCCCAGAGGGAGAAGAAGCCGAGGCTAAGGGCATAGGAAATATTTTTAACAGAATTATTCAATAAAACTTCCCCTATCTAAGAAGAGAATGCCCAATCAACATTCAAGGGGCTCAGAGGACTCCAAACAGACAGGACATGAGGAGGAATTCTCCAAGACACATTTTAATTAAGATGCCTAACATAGAAAGCAAAGAGAAAATACTCAAAGCTGCAAGAGAAAAGCAAACCATAACTTATAAAGGAAAATCCATCAGACTTACCTCAGACTTCTCATTAGAAACCATGAAAGCTAGAAGGGCTTGGAATAATGCTTTTCAGGGCCTAAAGAAGTATGGCTTTCAACCTAGACTACTGTACCCAGCAAAGATATCCCTCATAATAGATGGAGAATTGAAAGTGTTCCACGAAGCAAACCACTATGACTATTTGAAAACAAAGCCAAAATTACAGAAGATTCTACAGGACATATCCCACACAGAAGAAACAAGAAATCTACCTCAGAAGAGTACCAGAGATCAGGCACGACAATCACAGTCAGTGTGCTAATAACAGCAGCACAGACACCAACCTCAATTAACCCTTCAACATGGCAGGGCTTAAAGCAAACCTCACAGTTATATCACTGAATATAAATGGACTTAACTCTCCTATATAAAAAGGACACAGACTTGCAGGGTGGATCAGAAAAATGATCCTTTCCATCTGCTGCCTTCAGGAAATGCACCTTACCTCTAAAGACAGCAATCTTCTTAGAGTAAAAGGATGGAACACAGTTTATCAGGCATGTGGAAGTAAAAAGCAAGCGGGTGTGAATACATTAATTTCTGACAAAATAGACTTTACACCAAAATCAATTAAAAAGGATAATGATGGTCACTTCTTACTCATCAAAGGAATGATCCAACAGGAAGATATCACCATCATCAACATATACACACCAAATTTGGGTGCAACACAGTTCATAAAGAAAACCTTACTCAAAAATAAAGCAGAAATAGACTCTAACTCCATCAGAGTAGGAGACTTTAATACACCTCTATCATCTCTAGATAGATTAAGCAAACAGATCAGCAGGGGTATAACGGAGCTCAGTAACACCATTGACCAGCTGGGGATAACAGATATTTACAGAACATTCCACCCCCATGACACAGAATATACATTCTTCTCAGCAGCGCATGGGACTTTTTCTAAAATTGATTATATCCTAGGTCATAAATCATCCCTAAACAAATTCAGGAAGATTGACATAGTTCCTTGCATCATATCAGACCATAATGCATTAAAGGTAGAAATTAACAATGGAACAGGATACAGAAAATGCACAAAGTACTGGCACTTGAACAATTCACTCCTAAAAAATGACTGGGTCATCCAAGAAACAAAACAGGAAATTCAAAATTTCCTAGTAGTAAATGATTATGATAACACTTCTTATCAGAACTTGTGGAACACAATGAAGGCAGTCCTAAGGGGGAAGGTCATTGCACTAAATGCCTTCATATCAAAGACAGAGAGGTCTCAAATCGATCATCTAACCACCCACCTAAGATCATTGGAACAGATGGAAAAAGCTAACCCGAGGATCTCAAGACAAAAGGAAATAATTAAAATCAGAGCTGAGATTAATCAATTGGAAATCAAGAAAACAATTAAAAAATAGGTAAATCAAAGAGTTGGTTCTTTGAAAAAGTTAATAAGATTGATAAACCCCTGGCCAATCTAATCAAATGAAGAATGAGAAAGCCCAAATCAACAAAATCAGAAAGGACAAGGGGGAGATCACAACAGATCGCAAAGACATTGGAAGTATCATCAGGTCATACTTTCAAAACCCTTTACTTCACAAAATTAGAGAACCTGGAAGAAATAGATAAGTTTTTGGACACCTACCAACTACCAAAGCTTAACCCAGAGCAGATAAAAATCACTAAATAAGCCTATCACATCCACAGAGATTGAAGATGTAATCAAAAACCTTCCCAAAAGGAAAAGCACAGGACCATATGGTTTTTCAGCTAAATTCTACCAAGCCTTCATCATAGAGCTGAAACCACTGTTTCTGAAGCTTGTTAGAAGCATAGAAAAAGAGGGAAGGCTTCCAAATACCTTCTATGAAGCTACCATTGCCCTAATCCCCAAACTAGGCAAGGATGCAACAAAAAAAGAGAACTACAGACCCATATCTCTGATGAACTTAGATGTAAAAATCCTGAACAAAGTCCTAGCAAACCAGATACAATGCTACATCAAAAATATTATCCACCCTGACCAAGTTGGCTTTATTCCAGAGATGCAGGGATGGTTCAACATACGCAAGTTGATAAATGTAATCCACCACATTAATCGGCTCAAACACAAAAACCAAATGGTTATCTCAATAGATGAGGAGAAGGCTTTTGACAAAATTCAACACTTCATGTTCAAAGCTCTGGAAATAATAGGCTAGGCATAGACGGCCTACACCTCAACTTAATTTACAAAACTCCTAAAGCACAAATCATTCTCAATGGGGAACGACTCAAGGAGTTCCCACTCAATTCAGGAACAAGACAGGGGTGTCCACTCTCATCATTGCTCTTTAACATAGTGCTTAAAGTTCTAGCCCAAGTGATAAGACAGGAGAAGGGCATAAAAGGGATACAAATCAGAAAGGAAGAAATTAAACTATCCCTCTTTGCAGATGACATGATCCTCAAAGAATAGTATCAGTAACCTCTTGAAGGTGATTAATGCCTTCAGCAATGTGGCAGGATACAAAATTAACACAGAAAAATCAGTAGCTTTTCTATATGCAGAAGACAAGCAGACAGAAAAAGACATCAGAGAGACTGTCCCATTTTTGATAGTCTCAAAGAAAATCAAATACCTTGGAATATCACTAACCAAGGTTGTAAAGGACTTATATAAGGAAAATATTGAAACACTCAAGAAGGAAATAGAGGAGGACGTGCTCATGGTTAGGGAGAATCAATATAGTGAAAATGGCAATCCTGCCAAAAGCAATTTACAGATTCAATGCCATGCCGATAAAAATCCCAACCTATTTCTTCACAGACATAGAAAAAATAGTCTCTAAATTTATTTGGAAGGGTCAAAGACCTTGGATATCTAAAACTATACTAAGTAAAAAATCCTACTCAGGAGGTATCACCATGCCTGACTTCAAAACATATTATAAAGCCATAGTAACTAAAACAGCATGGTACTGGCATAAAAACAGACAGTTAGATCAATGGAACAGAATTGAAGACCCAGCTTTAAATGGAAGTAACTTCAGTTATTTGGTCTTTGACCAGGGGGCCAACAATGTACACTGGGCCAAAGATAGCATCTTCAACAAATGGTGCTGGATGAATTGGATAACCATGTGTAAAAAAATGAAATTAGACCCACTCCTTTCACCGTGCACAAAAATCAACTCCAAATGTATCAGAGACCTCAATATAAATCCTGTAACCCTGAACACCCTGGAAGAAAAAATAGGAGGAACTCTACATGAAATAGGAGTAGGGAAAAATTTCCTGAGCAAAACTCCAGCAGCCCAGGAAATGCAACAATCACTTAACCAATGGGACCTGATCAGGGTCAAAAGCTTCTGTACAGACAAACAAACCATACTCAGAGCCAGTAGACCTCCATCAAACTGGGAGATGATCTTTACCAGCTATAACTCAGACAAAGGCCTAATATCCAGATCTTACAGAGAACTAAAAAAATACATAATAAAATCTCAAACAGCCCCCTCACAAAATGGGGCACTGATCTCAACAGAGAATTCACAGAGGAGGAAACACAAATGGCCTTGTCCCTTCTAAGAAAGTGCTCAGCATCCTTAAGCATCAGGGAAATGCAAATCAAAACTACAATGAGGTACCACCTTACTCCGGTCAGAATGGCAATAATAAAGAAAACCAACAACAATCGTTGCTGGTGAGGATGCGGGGGAAAAAGGAACCCTCATTCACTGCTGGTGGGACTAATTCAACTACTATGGAAAGCAGTGTGGAGACTCCTAGACAGAATGGACATAAAACTACCAATGGACCCAGCTATCCCTCTACTAGGCATCTACCCACAAGATGTCACATCTCGATGCAGAAACTTTTGTACAACTCTATTTATAGCAGCTCAATTCATAATAGCCAAGAATTGGAATCAACCCAAATGCTCATCCATGGAGGAATTGACAGCGAAACTGTGGTATATTTACACGATGGAATTCTACTCAGCTGAAAGGAAAAATGACATATCAAATTTAAGAAAAATGGCCTGACTTTGAGCAGATCTTACTAAATGAACACTCAAAAGATCAGAGAATCGAACACCGCATATTCTCCCTCATATGCGGTCCTTAACCAGGCTAAACGTCAACTCTACGCAGACTAGTAGAAAGAAGTGAGAGGTTATGAATGAGGGGTAAGGGATGGGGGAGGGGAATGGCTTAAGCATGAAGCTAAACCAAATTAGGTTTAAAAACATAAAATCTTCACGAGCATACTGTAACCTATTGAGCATGTAGTGGGTGTCGACTGGCAAGAAGGGCCATGAGTAGGCCAAGAAGCGGAGAGATCAGTCTGTTAACCCCTGGTCCCAGTCACCGGTTCCTTCCCTCACTGAGCTGTTGACCAAAGTGACCCATGAGGTTCCAAAAACAAGACAGAATTCTGTCGAAGCCCTTGAATGCCCTCCCCAGGCCTGAGGAAAAACCCTGTTGCTGAAGAAACCACAGAATGCCATCGATCAGCATTGAGAGAATCTTCAAGTTCCAGAATGGTATCCAGCCCCCAGATGGTAGTTAGTGCAGTGCTGGAAGGCACTGCACAAGCTGCCAGGGGAAGCTGATCAACAACAGCTGGAGTAAACAGAGACCACTGGCATGAAACAGTCTGTGGCCATGAATAGGCTGACCATACCTCCTACTGGGAGAGAACAGCAAACCAAGAAAGGAGCACTCATGCAATGGAGGAGCCTGAGCCTGGGGGAGAAAATCAACAGTTTTTAAAATCAGCCAAATATTCCACTTAGGGAGGGGGAGCACTTGACTGGAACTGGGGATTCAGGGTGATATGCACTGGATCCCGTACTCTTGGGCTCACAAGAAAAGATGCACTATGGGAGCGATTGACGGGGAGGCTACTAAAAATAGAATCTTGGTAATCCAGAATTGTGTATATTTATTAACCTAGACTGATCTCACTCTCTGATGGAGAATGTGTTTGTATTTTTCAGGATGCAGCGAGAGAACTGTGGCCCATCTAATCCTACCATCTGACCGTATGATGAGCCACCACAGCCATATCGTGGAGGATCCATTTGGAATCCCACAGAGAATGACGGGACGAACAAGAGACCCACAGCCACAGCCATTCAATCAACACAGGATAAGCCAGGGTGTCAGAAACCAACAATTTTCGACATAAAGACCCCTAAGCTCACAACATTAAAGTAGCCTTAATACTCACCACCACGACTCAGTGAACCAAGCAGAAGAGGGGGCGGAAAGATTGTGAGAGCCGTGGTGGGGAGACTATCCAGAGGCATGGCACCCCTCAGTAACAACACACTTGGGCCAGGAGAACCAGGCTGAGTAGTAGACTATCCATGGTCCCCTGCTACAAGGACTGATCCAGACAACCCACAGAGGAGGATATCCATCTGATTGGGGATGGGGAGGGGGGGCATTGGGGAATTGGGGATAATAACTCATTGTTTGCCCACTAAATAATGTAACTCATTATGGACAATAAATATATATTAAAAATAACTTTACTGGGAAGTTTAACATATGAACACACTGTAAATCTTCTGCCCCCTCTCCTCACCTCCATTCCACAGGTACCAGTCAGCTAGTGTAGAGAGGTTTGTGCCATAGAATGTGTTTCTACTCCGTGGCTCGTACACTTTCTTCCCTTCCTCTTCCATGATGTTCCGTGATCCCTTGTGGGTTTGGTAGAGAGGGAGTGTCTAGTGCCAGGCACTTGGCCTTCTCTTCTCGTCATTTTCAGATGGCTTGGGTCTCCCTGGGATTTGCTGTCATTTGTAAAAAGCAAGATCTCTAATCAAGAATGAGAGCAGCATTAATAGAAGGGGTAAACATGTATATTTAGAAGAATTTTTGATGGGCATAACCTCTCCATGTAGCCAAAGAACCGGGAAAGCTTCCTTCGAGGGTCGATGACCTTTGAGGCCATAGGCATCTGATTTGATTCTTAGCACTAGGCATGAATTCTCTCCCACTGAGTAGGCCTCATAGTCAATCAGAGAGCAGTTAATTACCCCCAAAATTTATGTATCACAATTGCACCTGTGGGTATCACTTGCCTGGCTGATTGATTTTGCTGCTTGGAGTGTCCACTGTTTGTTCACACTGTTAGTGACTTTTATCCCCAGGCAGTGCACATAGTGTTTTTCCAGCACTGGAGGTAGACAGCAGGGAGAAGGCTTCCATGTCAGTTCCAGCTTGATTTCTCAATATCCTAAGACTTCCCTCATCGTGAATCAGTGTGAGACACTCATGTACTTCCTCCTCGTGTTACACCACCAGGTGTAATGAAAGGTTTCTCCTGAAAGGTTTTCTTCTTGCCTGATCTTTTTGTGTGGGTAGAGCTGAAGGCACAAAGAGGAAATGGCAGCTATCACAACAGTAGTCATGGTAGAGAGAAGGCACCTGAAAAAATCCAGAGAGTGACCAGCAGTAAAATAAAAAATCCCAGGAGCAGAGGTAGCTGATGCAGTGAAGGTCACCAGAAGAAGCCAGAAGGCTGTAAACATCAGCAATGAGGGACGGCGGCCCAGGTTCCTGGAAGAGTTCTGGGGAGCTGCTAAGCCCCAAAAGCCAAGTCTTGATTCCCAAGGCTCAAGAACTGTAACACTGACTCCTTAAGAGGAGAGGGTCCCGAGGGCTTGAGAGGCATAACACTTCATCGTTTGGGGCTATCATGTTGGCTGTGATTACATTTCATGGATCCCTAGTTACTCAGCATAGAATCAGTGACAGCCAAGGCCCAGAGTGGAAAAACCTCTGACCTGAGCCCTGAGAGTGACATGTCTCTGATCTCTAGGCTTTGGTGCCATAAACCAGACCCAGACACAGAGCAGTGGGCCTCTGGATCTCTAGCCCAGGCCACTGCGTTTTGACCTTCAAGGGCACAGAGCTGCTAGCACCATGGAGTCCATCTCCTGTTTGTGATTATCAGCTGGATAGAGATGAAATGAGAAACCCAGGGAGCTGAGCTGATTGGTGATATGCATTTACTGGAAAGTTCTTAAATGGCTTCTTGAGAGGAAAGCTTCTTGAGCCAGCAGGGTGGAGTACACAGACAGCAGGGATGACCTTGGCCCAGAAGAGGGCCAAAGACCACAGCCAGCATGGAAGATACAGAAGGCAGAGAGTGAGCAGGCTGTGGACACTGGGGCTGCCCTATGTGGTCACCACTCATCTCATCAGGGCTCTGTGCTGACTGATGTACCACAGAAGCACTGAATGCAGATGCCACTCTGGGGAGATGTCCCCCAAGGAAGAAATTTCAGTGCACTGAGCAGAAACCAACAGTCTTCATCTGAGTTTGTCAGAACTCGACAAGATTATATTTCCTGTCACCAGACAAAATGCAGAATTGAGTTGGAAGAAAGAAGTCACTATTTTGTTTTGCATAGACTTGAACATGACTTAAATTGAAACTCTAATTAAAAATAATTAATTGTAAATTGACTCAATGGAATAATACTGTGTAGTTAAAAGAATGAAACACTCCTCATGGGTATGTTTACAGAAGAATGTTGACATCAAAAAAACTTTTTATGACAGAGCCTGACTATGTAGTCCAAGCTGGCCTTAAGCTTGCAATCCTTCTGTCTTAGCCTCTCACATGCTGGGAGTACAGGTGTGAGCCATGAAAATGAAAATTTTGCAGAGTAGTATGATAGGACTCCAATTATCCCCAAACTCGCATATATACATATAGATATGCAGATGTATTTAATATATATGTATATATACACACATAGACATATGCGCATATATAGTTAAAAGATTATACATAATATATACTGGTAATACATATTAGATAACATATCTAAGTATTGATAAATATATATATATATATGCATACCTATACATTGTTAGAAGCATATATACACTATATATATTTGGATGTTTTTGGTGCTGGGGATCAAACTCAGAACCTTGCACATACTAGAAAAATGCTTTACCACTGAGCTACAATCCCAGAACTTATATATTCATTTAAAAATAATTATCTTTTAGGAGTGGTATTGGCATAGGTATACACAAAAAAAGAGACCTTTACTTTCTAATTATAAATTTCTTTACTATGAGACTTTTTTACAATAGTATATATTACTTACCTAGTACTTTAGAAAAAATAATTAGGACATTTATGTGACTAGAGTAGATATTCCATATATGAAGACTACTTTGGGGAGAAAGTAGCACTAGCTGAGTTGGATTTGAAGCCTGCTCCATGGGAGGGAATTCATGCTGTGTTCTGAGAATCCAGTCAAGAGCCTATGGCTTCAAAGAACATAGGCATTGGAGGGAAGCTACCATGGTTCTTTGGCTAAATGGATATATTAAGCCCATCAAATTGATTTCTAAATGTACACATTATGCTCATTTATTAGTGCTGTTCTCACTTTTGGTTAGGGAGCTTTTTTTTTTTTTTCAGATGTCAATGAACACTGGGGAGATCCAAGACTGATCAAGGTGACAAGAATTACAAAAAAACCCAATGCTTGGCACTAGATGAGTCATCTCTATCACACCTCTCAGGGCTCAGGGAACACTGCAGAGGAGTTGGAGGTGGTGGACCGAATATGGGTGCTGCTCTCACTGCAGCCTGAGACGCTCCTCTGTGGAGGCGGCAGTAGACACTGAGGAGACTCAAAGCTCATCAAAACTGAAAATGAGAGGCTGTCGAGAGCTCAGCACTAAATGAGATGTGTCTGTGATGCCCTCCAAGGTGCAGGGAACATCGTGGAAGAGAGGGTGGAAAGAATGGAGGAGCCGAAGGGTGGTAAGGAGTACCTTGGGCACTGTCCCCCAGACACGAACTGACTGGTTTATTATCACTTGTCACAACCCCCAAATATCTACACAGTTCTGAGCCCATGAACACTTTAGCATGGAGATTAGAGAGGGACAAAAGGAAGGAGACATCAAAACAGAGGAAGGAGGCGTGATCAGTGGAATGGGATTTGGGAGGAAGGACCAGAGAGGGTAATGAGATAAGAGTTCAATCAAATCACAGTCCGTTCATGTATTAACGTTCTCAATAAACATGTGAAAAAAGATTAAGTGCCCACACATAAACTTTCTCAGGGAATGTTCTGCCAAGGTGAGGGGCAACCCCAGGGTCTGTCTTGGTCTTTGGCTGTCTCCCCTTCCTACCATGCTCGCTTCCCTGCCCATGATCTAAGTGCTCCTGCACAACAAGCCTCTTTGGACGTAGCTCACAGCTCATGGGACAGAAACCCAAAGAGCTGGGAGGACCGAGGTGTGCAGGCCTTGTGCCCAGCACAATTAAAGGCGGATTAAGCTTGAAACAGTGCTGGGCTCGGGCGTGATGTGTTTTTGTCGTCTTGTCTGGGATTAGTAGTAATATATCCGCTGGCGTGATGGACACATCTGCTTTCGTTTCTACTGAGCCCTGTCAAGCTCACAGGCCTGGATTAAAGCAAAATCACGCTGAGTGAACACTGCTAATTTAGTTACTTTTTCCTTCCGTTCTTATTTCCCCATCTTTAAATTTTAATGTGAATATGCAAGAAGCTATTTCTTTCCAACATGATGACTTGGAGACAAAGCCTCTAATTCTTGTGTGTGTGTGTGTGTGTGTGTGTGTGTGTGTGTGTGTGTATGACATGTGTGTTCATATGTGTGCATGTGTACATATGTGTATGTGGAGGCCTGAGGACAGCTTTGAGTGTCCTTCATCATGAACACTGTCCACCTTTTTAAAAAATATATTTTATTTACTTGAGAGAGAGAGGCAGATTGTGAGAAAGAATGGGCACACCAGAGTCTACACCACTGCAAACAAACTCCAGATGCATGCACCACCTTGTGCATCTGGCTTTACCTGGGTAATGGGGAGTTGAACCTGAGTGCTTAAGCTTTGGAGGCAAGCACCTTAACTGCTGAACCATCTCTTCAGGATTTTTTTTTTTTGAGACAGGGTCTCTCACTGCTCTGAGGCTTACCAATTATGTAAGCTGGTTGGCCAGTGGGTCCCAGGGATCCACCTGTCTCTGCCTCCCCAGTAATGAGATATCTACTTTGATAGTTTGAATTAGGTGTCCCTCATAAACCTATGTGTTCTGAATGTTAGGTCCCCAGCTGATGGCAACTTGGTAATATTATTGCAGCTTTGTTGGAGGATGTGTGTGGTTGGGGGGCAGGCTAATGGGTATTCTAGCAAGCGCCCCCTTACCAGTGTTTGGCTCTGATGATGTTGGCTAGGAGGTGGTGATGTCCAGCCTCTATTCATTCTCCCTGCCACCACAGAGTCTCCCCTCAAGTCTGTCAGCCAAAATAAGCAACTTTCCTCCTACAAGCTGCTTTAGGTCAGGTGCTTTAATGCCAGGATTGTGAAGGTAACTACAACATATGCCAACACACCTGGCTATTTTACATGGCTTCAGGGAGTCAAAATAAAATCCCCCTGCTTGCAAGGCAAGCACTTCACTGACTCTTAAGCAACTGATGTGAGGAAAGTTTTTAATTTTGGCTTACAGTCCTGAGGGGATGCTTTATGATGGCTGGGGAAAGACAGCATGGCAGAGCAGAGGCTGAAGCTCACCTCTGCCACAGCAGGGGGAAAACAGCAGCAGGAGGGGGAGCCAACCAACACTGGCAATCTAGGCCTAATAAGCTTCAAGGCCCACCCCCCCAGCAACACACCTCCTGCAGCAAGGCTTCACCTCCAAATCGCCACCAGCTGGGGATCAAGCATTCAGAATACATGAACTTCTGAGGACATCTGATTCAAACCGCCACACTCACCGAGTGATGAGCCCAGCCTTAGAGCCTCTCATTCTTATAATTAGTTGGTTTTACTTTTCTTCAAACGTTTATATTGGCTTAAAATTATATATATATTAACACCACAATATGCTCAGTATCATAGGTTATTAGATAAAGCCATTGAATCCGGGATGACATTCCCTTTTATACATTAGTTATTCTCCCCCCTCAACCATGACTCTTACATTCTTTCTGCTCCCCTCTTCTGCAAATTTCCCTGAGTCATAGCGGGTAAGTTTAAATTTTGCATAGTAATTAGGTTTTTAAGAGTCTCTAAATTTGTATTTTGGACAATTTTGGGCACCCTTGGTGCCTCTTTCCATTATCCTTCCCTAGGTTATCTGCCTTGCTGTGGGAATAGATCTTTTGCTTGTCATCCCACTTCCTTAGAGGTTGCATTAGGGCTCTAAATGGTGAGTTTGAGGTGGATTGTCTCCTGCTTGGGTGCCCCCCCTCATTTTCTATAAAGTGCCATATATATCCCACATTGCCTCCAATTCAAGATGTAGCTGAGGATGACCTTGAACTTCTGATCTTCCTGACTCTAACTCAGTCTTGCTGAGATTACAGATTCTATGCCCAGTTTGAGCCTCTAATTCTTATTGCAAATGTGGGCCTGAGCATCAGGTCTATAGGGGAGGAAAAGAGAAGGGAGAGAGAATGTGTGTTACAAAAAAAAAAAAGTGATCCTCCAGGGGCAGGTCTTTGACAAGTGGCTGTGGTCCACTTCCCTTTTGCTCAAGAAATATCCACTTCCTCCTAGCATGTCCACACTCGTCTATATTTCAGTCCATAGTTCTCATCCACTCCAGAGGTACATGGTCTCCCGCCCTCAGCCTTACAGGCCAGTCTCCAGGACTCTTCAGGCCTGGCAGTGCTCAGTCAGGCGCTTCCAGAGCAAAATGAGTTCCCAGTGCGTGGCTGCCGTCAGATGGATGGGGGCCACAGGTGTGTGCTAATTTCTGAAGTCAGCCACTCAACAGGTTCGTTCTTATTTCACACCTTGTACTTCCTTTACTTGGGTCTCTGGTTAACTCAGTTCTGGCGGGCTGTCAGAGTTCTGCCCGGGTGCTGAGGCAGCTGTCCAAATCCCATCTCAGAGTCTCTGCTTTCCCTGGGTCTCAGCCCAGAGCCTGTTTATCAAAGTCATATCCTCAGGCACTTGATGTTGGTCTGAGATTTCAGGAGTTCTGCTCACTCCGCCCTGGTTGGTTTTTATAGTCAGACAGTTTGTTCTTTGTACTGTCTTGGACTTAATTTGCACAAATTCATCCTTCCAGCTCCTGTTCTGTTTCATCTGCATCTCTTAATTTTCTTTTGATTCACATATATTCAGACTAGCAATATGTTTATTAGTTAAGAACATTGCACACTATATTTTATTTCATTTCTTTTTTTTCTGTTTCAAAACATTATGGCTAACTAATAAGAGACGCCTAGGATTAATTGATTGGCATAACAGGTGAGGGGAATTAAGGTCTGAGCAATCTTTAAAAGGGGGAAGGAAACAAGATGCAAATGTCCTCCTGGCATCTTGGGACCAAGGCAAAGGGCATGGGGATCAGGTAAAGGTTAGAATTGGAGGAAATGGCAGAGCAGAACTCAGAGCCAAGGGCATCTGTGAGAGTCGGAGAGCAGAAATGTAACTAATCTTTGTGTCAGGCTGGCATTTTTGGGTCCTCAACATAATCCTGGATGGACCTGCTTTCTTTCGCTGTTTTCATGGCCTGGACTTCTCTGGCTTCATGTAGCTATCCGCCATCTCCCTGTCCCCGTCTAGGAGAGCAGGGATGGCTGAATGGGGAGTGCTGCCCCTCTCCCCACAGGCCACCTCCAGCAAAACAAGACACTTGAAAAGGGCTGAATCAAATTCACCTTCAGAACCAGCAGAATTGGTTAATGTGATTTCAAGCTTCCATCTCCCTCCCCCAGAGCTTGCCACCTTCTTGCTGATGTCTCAAATTCTTTTAACAAGGGAAAAAGTCTTTCATGCCACAATTAGGGATAAAAGGCATAAAATGCAAACGCCTGGCTGAGCTCCAGTTGGAGAATAATCAATCAACCCTTGGAATATAAATTACTGATATCAGATTCTTTCCAAGTATGACAGAGAGAGGAGGGTGAAAAGAGCAGGTTGATGTTGACACCTGAAATGGGGGTTGCCAAGGAGATGGGAACAAGGCAGGCACAGTCCTTTCCAGGTATACAGTACTTTGAGATTTCGTGTGTGTGTGTGTGTGTGTGTGTGTGTGTGTGTGTGTGTGTGTGTGTGTATGTGTGTGTGTGAATACTTTGTGTCCCTTACCACACAGTCTGAGAGATAGGCAATTTTGTTCTCCCTTTTGTTCCTAAGAGGAACCTGACACTCAAGACACCATTCCTGGGACCCGCGATGCTAAACTCCATATGGTCAGGTTGCACTTGCTCTTGAAGTTATGACTACTCCAATACTACAGAGCAAGAACGGAGACAGAAGAGGTAACCTATGCACTTTCAGGTCTTCTTTGGCTGGACTTGTTACCCTGCAGTGGGAGGACAAAAGAAGCTGTGTGGAGTCACTTGAGTATGGAATTGCCAAGACTGGCAGCCCACTTTGCATGATTTATGAAGACTTAAAAAAAAAAGGAAGCTGAGTGTTGACTTTGAAAACAAAAGGAGTTTCATTTTCCGTGAATTTGCTATTTGAACTACTCTCATATTTCTGTTAATTTTCTTCTCCTTACAAAATCTCACTGACCTTTCCTTTTCAATCTACCTGGATAGTCCAGGGCTTAAACTATTCATAATGTACTCTGGACATTTATTTTTCTTTAAAAATATTTTGGTTGAAGTATAACATTCATACAGAAATACACACAAACATGACACATTATAGAGCTTCGTGAATTATCTTAAAACAAACATTTGTGAAACCATCCCTCAGACTGAGAAATCCTTAGCACCACATGTACCCATTCTTGTCCTCTGCTTGTCACCACTCTCTCCTTTTCCCGAGGTTACCTATCCAGAAGTTACCCCTATTTTGGCTGCTGAGATACTAGATTAATTTTTCCTGGCTTTGGACTTTATGTTACAGGTGTATACTAGATATTATTTTTGATCAATAATATATCTATACATATACACACATATGTGTGTGAGAGAGCATTATCTGCTTTTATGGGCAGCTGTAGTTTATTTTGCTACTGTTGAGTGTATCATTGTAAAATATACCACATCCATTTATCTGTTCTATTGTTAGTAGAATTTGAATTGCTTCCAATTTGGCACTATTATTATAGACATTGCTCTGAACCTTATACACGTCTTCTGATGTATATGTTCTTATTTCTGCCAGGTGGATACTTGAGATTTAAGCTGATGGTTCACAGAATATGTGGAAGTTTCAGTTTCATAGATGATACCACACCCTTCTCCAGGAAGATATTTCAAAGTGCATTTCTGGCAGTGCTTCCTGAGGGCTCTCCTTGCTGCAAGTCCTCGCCAGCATTTGTTGCCAATTGAGTTAATGTTGAGCTACCCTGCAGGGGATGTAGTTGTAGTTTATTGTGGTTTTATATTCTCAGTGAGTGATAATAAAGTTTGATAATTTTAATGTTTACTGGCTATTGACATATTTCCTTTTATGAAATACTTTTCCCAACTGTTTTAACTGAGCCATCTACCTAATGATTTCTCAGAGCTTCATTTCCCTGACTCAATTTGCTCTTTCTCCCTTAATGACAGTTATTTGCAAGGAGAGAGAGAGAGAGAGAGAGAGAGAGAGAGAGAGAGAGAGAGAGAGAGAGAGAGAGAGAGGTATACCAGGGCCTCTTGCCACTGTAAATGAAATCCAGACACATGTGCCCCTTTGTGCATCTGGCTTTACATGGATACTGGGGAATCAAATCCAGGCCATCAGGTTTTGAAAGCAAGCACCTTTAACTACTGAGCCATCTCTCTAGTTCCTCAGTCTTTTTTTGTGATCAGTACTTTTGTGTACTGAATTCATTTATCAAGTCCATAGAGGCAGCATCTCCTACCACCATATAGAAGGTTTATGGTGTCTTCTATCGCTTTCAGACATGCTAAGCATCCACGATGAGCTTGTGTATGTGCTGTCATGCCACACCAGCAGAAAGATCAAGTTCATGATGTGAAGGTCCAGTTTTCTCTTTTTACCATGTAAATATTCCAGTGTTTCAATGACAATGATAGAGAAGATTGCCTTATTCTCATTATTCTTCAGCATCAAAAATTGTTGTCCTTAGATCATGCTTTGTATATTCTTTACTATTCCACTGGTTTATTTGATACATTTGTGCAACTCTCACACTCTTTTAATTGCACCTCAATGATGTCATTATATGTAGGTCCATGGCTTAGTGGGGGAGTTGCAGCGTGCATCAACTCCCTGTTCGTCCACGGAGCTGGGAGAACAGAGGCTTGGAATAGCTGTGAGCCGGAGCGAGACAAAGACTCTCAGGATACAGCCACGGTGGGACAGATCGTTTATTGTATAGATAAAAGTGGTTTATATAGAGGAAAAGGCAGAGGTAGGGGCATAGGCAGCAAGTGGATTGGTAGGGGCAGGATCTGTGGACATCTCATTAGTTGATTGGTAGGGGCCAGTACCCTTTGGATGCCTATTTTGCATAGATAAATTGAGGGGGCTACGTGACTCTAGACATGTGTATAGACATGTATAGAATGGTGATGTCAGTAGAGGAAATGTAACCTTATTGTTTAGGTTTGTTATTGCAGATGAACTAAGTGTAGGCCTTGAATTGCCTGCTTATCTTAGGGCATAGCTGTGGCCTGCCTGGGGGGCTGGAGTGTCCAGGATTCACTGGAGATTATTGGGGTCCTCAGACAGCCTCAACTTCCTTAACAGAAGGAGACAGTCCCAAAAGCCTGCTGGTCTCAGCAAAACCCTATATCCTCCATGCCTTTTAGCAGGATACCACAGTTATACTTTTGTAGTCCTTTAAAATGTCTTTGCATATCTATGTAAATTTTACCACAATGCTTTCAATTTCACAAAGTAAAAAAATAAAGAGGGGAAATGACAAATTGAGATTGAAGTGACTTGATAACTCAATTCGGGGATATCCACAATAGCATCAAAAATATGAAATACTTAGGAATAATTTATATTTGCTGATACTGTTATCAATAGATTGTAATAACCTAAAATTAATTTGTATTCAAACTCAACATTATACAAGCACATAGTTAATTTTTATATATTGACCTTATATCCAGCAACCTTGCTAAATAATATTTAAAACTCTAATTATTTATCTGTATATTATTCTGGAATTTCTTTGTATAAAATAGTCACATATGCAAATACTGAGTTTTAGCTATCTCAATTGTTATGCTTCTTTTTCTTATTTGCATTAGCTATAGTAAATTTTCAACAGGAGTCTAACCTTGGCTTATTTTCCTCTTCAAAGGTCTCTAAGAGAAAACTTTCAATATTTTCAATTGAGAATGATTTTCATGGATACATTTTCTTAAAATAATTCCCTTCTATTTAATTTAATTTCATATTTATTTATTTTTTTGAGACAGGATGTCATTGTGTGTCTTTGTCTGGCCTTGAGCTTGTGATCCTCCTACCTCAGCTTCCTGAATGTTCAGATTATAGGTATGTGCCACACCAGCTTTCCCTTCTATTATACTTAGAGCTTTAAAAATATTATCTATTGTGTGTACACGCGTATATATGTATGGGTGTGTGGGCCATGATGCTGTATGAGGTCAGAGGTATCTGTGTTCCACTCCACCTTCTTTGAGTCAGGGTCTTTTGCTGCTGCATAAAATGCCAGATTGTGAACAAATATTAGATGACCCAACTTGAGAGCTTCAAATTCTCCTGGCTCCATTTCCCTTTGTGAGTTGAGATCCCAGATGCATGAGCCACTTTGCATCAGACTTTACATGGGTGCTTTAAAGCAATCTCACCAGCACATGCTTAGATCTTTTTACCATGAATAAATATTAGACCTTATTAATTGGTTTTCCTATTTCAGCAGATAACTAATGTGATATATTAGTTATTGTGATTATTAACCTCTGTTGTCCATTTGATTGGATCTAGAATCACTAGGAGACAGATGTCTGAGCATGTGTTTCTGGGTTAATTGAAATGGAAACACTCACCCAAACTATATGGCACCATCCAATGGCCTAAGGTCCAGAACTGAATGAAAAGGAGAAAGATAGATGAATGTCAACATTGATCACTCTCTGCTTCCCAATTGAGGCTGCAATGTGTCAGCCACTTCCTGGCACCATGCCTTCCCTGCCCTGATCAGCTGTATGCCCTTGAACTTCAAGATGAAATAAACCCTTCCTCCCTTAAGTTGCTTCTTGTTAGGTATTTGTCAAACAACAAGAAAAGTAACTAATGCAGTTATCATTCTTACTCTGTTCATGTTATAAATTACATTATTTTCAAATATTTAACCAACCTTACATTTTTACTTGGGCATCTTCTCTGTTTATTCAAAACTTTTATCTATTTTATTCTTTCACGGTAATACTTATATTTTGTTATTATAAAATAATGTTTAAAGTTTTTATGTATTTATTTTCAAGCAGAGAGAAAGAAAGAGAGGGGGAGAAAAAGAGGGAGTGAGAGAAAATTGGCATACCAGGGCCTCTTGTAGCTGCAAACTCCAGATACATGCGCCACTTTGTGCATCTGGCTTTATGTGGGTACTGGAGACTCCAACCCAGGTCATTAGGCATTGCAGACAAGCACTTTAACCACTGATCCATCTCTCCAGCCTCCTAAAGTAATATTTTTATGATAGGAAATTTAAAAAGCATGAAAGAGCATAAAAACAAAATGCCTAAACATTTCTCATTTTAACACACTGTCTTTTTAATGCTATAAAGCTCTAGCTATGAAGTTATATAGTATCTATGATCATACAAGATGCTAACATGGGTCCCTGTTTTATTTACCCTGCTAAACACCCATACACATCCGATATGAGGGACATCCCTGTTTTCTTTCGCCTTACAATGAGTTGAGGACATTAGCCTTTGAGCCTCACCCGGTCTTTGGTGTCTTTCTTGCTGGACATCAGGTCAACCTTATTCCTGACTTCTCTTTTTTTCTGAATCAGGCATAGCTGGGGATAGATCATTTTGCCAATGTGTTCCCTGTCCAGGTTGGTGACATTACCACTCTTCCTTGTTCCCGATCCAGTCATCCAAGTGAAATTGTAGCCCTTACATCACACAACTAAGTTTGCTCCATGTTTAGAGCCTGTTTCTTTCTTGCTGCCTAACTCGGGCCTCATCTGTCTTCTGAATTATTTCCTTTCCTCCTGGCTGGCTCTGTTGCCGCTATTCTTATCTACTCCCTTCCTTCCACTCCAGTCCTGTTCCTCCCTGACAGCAGACTTTTGAAAATATACATTGAACCATTCCACTTCCCTGCACATATCAATCCAGGGGTTTTCAATGCCCTCAAATGAGGTGCAACCCCTTCACAGAGTTTGCATGGGTCCTTTTACTCTGGCCCTGTGTCCTCCAGCCTGTATCCTGTCATCCATAGGTTACAGATTTCCGTGCTTCACAGTCTTTGTTCTAAGCCTATTTGAAATTCCTTCACCTGGCTACTCTGCCTGGTAAAACCTTGTGCACATTTTCAGGTTCTGGTTCAAGTGCCATTCTGAGCTCCTAGAAAGAAATTAATCTGCCATCTTGCGGTATGTTGCACAAACCACTTAGCTTGCTGAAGTGTTCTTTCTCTCTCAGTTTAGCCATGCACTAGGTCTTGGATCTTTATCTCTTGCTTGGCACCAGCTCTATTGTATAATAGGTGTTTAAAAAATATTGAAGGGATGCCCAGAGGAATGAATACAAGGTAAAGGGAAGTAACTTGCTATGCACCAGGCATTTTGCCCATGCTATCTCTTTTAAACCTCCAGACCGTCCTGTGAATTATGCACTATTCTCTCTACCCCTATTTTGTGAATAAGGAAATTAAGGCATATGGAAAGGTAATAATTTGCTTAAGGTCCATCTCATACATGGCAGAGTCAGTGGTTGGGTAGATTGCTCAGTGGTTAAAGGCATTTGCTTGCAAAGCCTGCTGGCCCAGGTTCAGTTCCCCAGTACCCACATAAATCCAGATGCACAAAGTAGAACATGTGTTTAGAGTTTGCAGCTGCAAGAGGCCCAGGTGTACCAATATTTCCTCCTCCTTTTCAATCTCTGTCTCGATACATACATACATGCATACATACATACATACATACATGGAAGAGCCATGGTTTAAATTTAAGTCTGGAAACAGATCTGGTTATGTGTCATAAAGCAGACTACCCATCAAGTATTATAGTAATGATAATGACAGTAGCCTTTAGAGTACAATGGCCACAGATCTTGACATTTGCCTTCACTTGTCAGATCAGTTTCCCACTCAGTGTTGCTCCTCCAGTTTCAACACACACACATGAAGTTGGAAGAAAAGCCCGCCCACTCTAACCAATTAAAAATAGGAAGTCTGAGGATGAAGGGGTCTTGCCTAAGGTCCCAGGCTTAGGTAGCAGCACAGGTGTAACCAAAATCGGGGTTTTCTAACCCTAAGACCATTGGGAATGGCAGAATGGACAGAATTTCCATGCTGGAGGTGTTTTCCAGATAATACAGCGGCTTATTATTTGCTTGTCACTCTGGCATAAACCCTCTGCGTTCCCCTCACAAGTCTCCAGCTGTCATAGCAGCTTCTAGGAGGTGGAAGAAATCCTAGGCTGAGGGTTTCCACCTTTTCTGGAAGGTGAGGAATCTTTACATAAGAACTGAACCATTGTTTGCCTTAGCAGAAAAAAATTACAAAGCAAAAGGAAAGAAACCAGTATATATATATATATATATATATATATATATATATATATATATATATATATATATATATATATATATATACACACACATTTTTAAAAGCCCGAAAGAGTCCAGACCAATGTCATGAACAAAAGGCTCTGTTGGGCAGATGCCTTCTGGGAGCTCTGGGTAACCCCTGTAGGTACTGCCCACCTGGCACACCTAGGGGATCTCCAGTCTCCACGAAGGAAGGGATAAAACCACAGCTTCATTATTCAAACAGTTCCAGAAGCCGCAAGAGGCTAGCGGTGACTTTGGGAGAGGCACAATCTTATCTCCAGGGTGAAAAGGACCATTTGTTGTTTATGTCCAGGGAAACTGGGAGGGACAAAGAGAAGAGGAAAACTCACAGGAGAAGGGCGCCAGGAGCCAACAGCTGATCTAAAAATCCTCTGCAGAAACAAAGCCTTCTCCTGGGATGAGCTGCAGGCCTTCGGAAGACAAAAGCTCTTGCAGATGAAATTGGTCTTTTGTGGTTCTGGCAAGAAGCAAACCTGATAAAGCCAGCCTGGTCTGACCCAGTCCCCTCTTGCAAAACAGACTTCACACTTATCTACAAATGAGAGAGCTTGATGTCCCTTTCCCTGGACTCTCCTCAGAGCTCCTCGGAGTCTCCAGGACATCCTGGTAACTGGCAGAGTCCCTCTCAGTGTTCATGGGGAGCCTGTGCTATACCCCTTTCTTAATTCAGCCTAAACCAATTGCTACTGTTGGCCTGGAGGCCTCTGAAGTTTTTCTGACAATTTTGAACTTGGACTAAAAATAAAAACTAGCTAGGGACTTTGAAGTGGACCCAAACCATGCCCCTGCTTGAACTGGTTTGGCCCTTCTCACTCTGGCAGCAAAAGCCCCCACATTTCAAAGGGTGCCCAGCTGGACAGGATCAGGTTGCCAACCAGCTGCGCCCCTCCTGCCAGATCACCATGTGTCCCTCACATGGCCTCATGTTCCCTTTCATTCCCTAGGACCTGTGCTGGGGTGCAATTTAGGCTGACTTTGAAGAGAGTTGCTTTTTATGGCAGTCCCTAGGTTTGTACTTAGGAAGGACTTGGGAAAGGCATTGTGCTTTGAGGGGGGGGGGTGCTGGGGACTGTCTTGAGAATGTGCTTCTATCTGGACTGGACTTTGAATTGGGGAGGTCTGGGGAGAGCTGTGGAGATTGTGTGGGGGTCACTTAGCACCTCTCCCAGCCACCTCTCACAGTTGTTTCTACAAGCACATCCCTGGCAGGGAGGAAGGGCCACACCCAGGAGCAGGATCATTACTCCCCACAGTCTGGCTGAGGGAGACAGTCTCTTTGGAAGGCTTCCTTGGGGAAGGATTCTGCCTCCTTCAGTGTGAGGTGGTCTGTGATACCCGTAGGGGAGACAGAGTCATTTCTTAGAGGAGAGACTGAGGCTTCATCTCCACAGTGGGGATTCCAGAGAGGAAGTCATCATGGGGCAGACAGCTCTGCAAGAATATCCTCTTGGACATAACCAAGGCAATGCCCAGGCCCCATCCATTAGTGTTGGCTAATGATAACAGTCAACCTGCATCTGGCACTTCGGAACTAGCCAAGTGCTTCTACATACCTCCTCTAGTCTTCCCAACAAGAAAGGGTGATAATAACGTTTGTTTTTTGGAGGAGGGGTCTGAGACAGGGTCTCCCAAAGTTGGCCTGGAGCTCATTGTGTGTAGTCCAGACTGGCCTTGAACTTGCAGGGATCCCTCTGCTTTCAAAAATGTTGACATTATAGGGGTAAACCACCACACCCAGCTTTGAAAATATATTTTAATTTTTATTTTTCCATGTGTATATGTGTATGGTGTATGTGTATGCATCTTTATATGTGTGTTTTGGACATGTGCGTACATGCATGTGGAGACGAGGTCAACATCATATATTTTATTCACTTAATCTCCACTTTGAGACTTTTCGAGCTCCCTAAACCTGGAACTCAGTGATTGGGCTCATCTAGAAA
>PVHP010028683.1:0-22957 GCA_004024765.1 Zapus hudsonius | reverse complement strand
GTGGTTTCTTCAGTAACAGGGTTTTGCCTCAGGCCTGGGGAGAGCACTCAAGAGCTTTGACAGAATTCTGTCTTGTTGTTGGAAATTCATGAGTCGCTTTGGTCAACAGCTCAGTGAGGGAAGGAACCAGTGGTTGGAACCAGGGGTTGTCAGGCTGATCTAATTATTCACAGGCTTAGACTATCTCCCCTACTACTCAAGGCCCCTCTTGCCAGGCGACGCTCACTACTTTCTCAATAGGTTACAGTATGCTCGTAAGGATTTTATAGTTTTGAACCTAATATGGTTTTAGTCAGACTATTTTTAAAAACTTTTTATTGATAACTTCCATAAACATAGACATTTTATTTTATTTTATTATTTTTCGAGGTAAGTTCTCGCTTTAGCTCAGGCTGACCTGGAATTCACTATGCAATCTCAGGGTAGCCTCTAACTCATGGCTATCCTCCTAAGTGGATCTCTGCCTCCCAAGTGCTGGGATTAAGAGTGTGCTATTTTTTAATTTTTCTTTTTTTGTTGTTGTTTTGTTTTGTTTTTCAGGTAGTGTCTCACTCTTAGCTCACGATAACTTGTGATCCTCCTACCTCTACCTCCCAAGTGCTGTCATAAACTATTTCAATTACTGTGGTTTTTAAATAAATATTTTTTGTTGTTGTTGCTTTTTTTGTTGTCTTGTTTTGTTTTTTGAGGTAGGGTCTCAACTCTAGCCCAGGCTGACCTGGAATTCACTAAGTAGTCTCAGGTTGACCTTGAACTCACAGCTATCCTCCTACCTCTGCCTCCTGAGTGCTGGGACTAAAGGCATGTGCCACCATGCTGGCTTGACTTTTAAGAAATACTTTTATTTATTTACAGGCAAAGAGAGAGTAAGAAAGAAAAAGAAATTGTACATGCAAGGGCCTTTTGACCTGCAAATAAACTATAGTCATATGTGGCTTTATGTGGGTACTGGGGTACTTGCTTTGCAAGCAAGTGCCTCTAGCCTCTCCTTTTTAAAAGCCTTTTAAAATGTTTAAAAATCATTGTGTGCGCGTGCGTGTGCGTGCATGCATTTGGGGGCCAGAGAACAACCCTGGATGTATGTAGTTCCTTCAGGTGGCATCCACCTTTTTTTGAGGCAGGGTCTCTTACTAGTCTTAACCTCACTAATTAGGAGTTAGACTTACTGGCCAGTGATCTCAGGGATCCACCTTTCTCCACATCTCTAGTACTGGGATTACAAGTACACTCCACCACACCCAGCATTTTTATGTTGGTTCTGATGATGGTACTTGGGTTCTCATGCTTGCAACTTTACTGAGTTATCTTCCAGGCCCTAACATCACTCTTGACTCTATTTGGCCTGCCTGTAGATCACAGTTTGTTGATGCTGTTCTAGTTTGTCTTGCTTAGTCTCATGAAAATTAGCTTGTCAGTGTTTAAAAGCCTGCTGAAATTTTTTAAAAATATATTTATTTGCACATGTGTGCTGAAACTGGGTCCTGGGAGAGTGAACCCTGGGCCAGAAGGTATTGCAAGCAATTGCATTTAACTGCTAAGCCGTTTAAACAGCCCCAACAGCATGCTGAAATTTTGATGAGCACTTCATAGAATCTATTGTTGAGTTTGAAAGAAATTTGATACCTTTACATTATCAAGGCTTCTGATCAGGTCATAAGTGATTTTGATTTGAGGATTGAAACTATGGACCTCTTCCTTTCTTGTAGCTATCTTACAAGAATTAGCATGAGACTGTGAATGCTGTAGCTTTTTTTTTTTTTTTTTTGGTTTTTTGAGGTAGGGTCTCGCTCTAGTCCAGGCTGACCTGGAATTCACTCTGTAGTCTCAGGGTGGCCTTGAACTCATGGGAATCCTCCTACCTCTGCCTCCTGAGTGCTAGGATTAAAGGCGTGTGCCACCCCACCTTGCTGTAGCTTTTTGTTGTGTTTTTCTTAATCATGATTTTGTTTATAGTAGTTACTTATATTTGGGAACTTTAATTTTCACACTTTGGTTATGCATATTAGAAAACAATCATTGGGCCAGGCACGGTGACCAACCATTGGGAGGTAGAGCAGAAAAATCATCACAAGTTCCAGGCCAGCTGGTCAACATTGCAAATTCCTGATCAGCCAGAGCCACATAGCAAAGCAAGACATTAATTTTATATGAAACTAAGAGGTAAGAATTTGATTCCAGAATATGGTATCTGGTCATTACTATTTCTGTTGATTTAGTATTTGTATGCAACTAGTTTTATACAGACAGTATTTTATTTATATATCTTACACATATATATTTTTTCTTAGTGTGTGTGTGGTGTTTGCATGTGTGTATGCATATGTGCACATCCCATACATTACACATATTTGCAGAGGCTAGAGGAGAATGTTGGGTGTCTTCCTCTATTTCTCTCTCTCTCTCTTTTTTTTTTTTTTTTTTGGTTTTTCAAGGTAGGGTCTCGCTCTAGCCCAGGCTGACCTGGAATTCACTATGTAGTCTCAGGGTGGCCTCGAACTCACGGCAATCCTCCTACCTCTGCCTCCAGAGTGCTGGGATTAAAGGCGTATGCCACCACGCCCGGCTTATCTCTATTTCTCTTAAGTGGTATTTCCTTGAGACAAAATCTTTCACTGAGCCTGTAGTTGCCCTGGTGTTTAGGGTACACTGGCTGACCAGGAAAGTGAGTTCCTGTCTCAGCATGGGGGTTACTGGGTGTGCGTGGCTTTTATGTGAATGCTCAAGATTGAACTCAGCTCCTTGTATTTGTGCAGCAAGTGCTCTTACTCATAAAGCCATCTCCCTGGCCCAGTATTTGTATTTCTTTATACCTCTTAAAATTTTATGCTCAAGCCAAGCACGGTGGCTCACGCCTTTAATCCCAGCACTCCGGAGGCTGAGATAGGAGGATTGCTGTGACTTCAAGACTGGCCTGTGACGACACAGTGAGTTCCATGTCAGCCTCAGCTAGGGTGAGGCCCTGCCTGGCTTAAAGATGGCTTTTAAAAATATATATTTTTTTTATTTATTCATTTTCAAGCAGAGAGAGAGAGAGAGAGAGAGAGAGAGAGAGAGAGAGAGAGAGAGAACACCAGGGCCACCACCTTGTGGGTCTGGCTTATGTGGGTCCTGGGGAATTGAACCAGGGGCTTTAGGCACTGGAGGCAAGTACCTTAACCGCTGAGCCATCTCTCCAGCCCTAAAGATGGCTTTTTTATGAGGGTGGCCTAGAATTTTTTATGACAACCCTCCTACCTCTGATTCCTGAGTGCTGGGATTAAGACCATGTACCATCATGCCTGGCAGATAACTTTATATGAAGTTTTTTAAATTTTTTTTTGTTTTTTTGTTTTTTTATATGAAGTTTAATGAATGTTTCTTCATATATTAATTCTGAATTCATATATTCTAGAAACCTACAATCTCTTTGTCTTTATAAGTATAAAAGATATTGATTGTTCTTTTGTAACATCTTTCAACTTTGTAAATGAAGTAGTGGTGTTTGCCTTTTATATGTAGTATTGAGAGAGGAGAGTGTATTTTGAATGGTTTCTAAATTTCCCTATCCTCAAAATAAAAATAAAATGGCAGACTTTGGCTGTTAATCAGCAAAACACTCAATCCTTTTATTACCTTTATCAACCCTTCTGCCAAGTTCTTTTCTTGTCTGCATCCTTTTTGTAGCTCCTTCCTTTATTCTTTCCTTTGACCTTTAAACAAATTCATGTTTTCTAGAATCTTTTTCCTGCAATTTTATGCTTATATTTTTCTGCCCTAGGAGTAGCACTTTATTAGGGATGTATTAGAACCCTTCAGTGAGTCAGATATTGGGAATGCTTTGGTTATCAAGAGAGTCAAGTCCCATATTTGCCAAATTCTGTTCTTATTTTTTATTTCCATCTTCCTCTGGGTGGTGATCTCTTAGAGGTAAAGTATTACTATTTCTAGCATTAACACAGTACCTAGCAGTTCAGAGGCATTCAATAAATGTTCCTTATGCCAAAATGTGTCATGGGTACATTCCTCAAGGCACAATGAGAATTTAGTTAGAAAGGCAGCTTGTTCATATTTTTGATTTGTAATACCAGGCAAGATTTTGAGAAGGGTTCTCACTGACTCTACAGTTAGTAAAAGATAGTCTTATTTTTTACTAATCTAATAAAGCAGATAATTTTATGCAAGTTTAATAATTTAAGATATTCTGAGCATTTTGAATTCAATAAAAGGAAGCAAACCATCACCAGCCCCAAAGCAGTCTGTCTGTTTAATACAGGACCATGCTACATAGCCCATTCTGGCATTGATCCTATGTTCCTCCTCTTTAAGCAATCTATAAATACGTGAGCTCCATCTTTCTTTAGCAATTTGATGTATTTTTTAAATTTAATTATTTATTTGAGAGAGAAAGATAGAGGCAGATAGAGAGAGAATAGGTGTCTCAGGGCCTCTAGCCCCTGCAAATGAATTCCAGATGCATGCATCACCTTATACATCTGGTTTCTGTGGGTACTTGGGGAATCAAACTCAGGTCCTTAGGCTTTGCAGGCAAGTGCCTCATCTGATGAGCCATCTTTCCAGCCTGTGATGTATGTTTTGATAAGTCCTTGGTTAGCTTCTTTGCCTTTTGTCCAGAATAGCTATGCCAACTCTTCACTACTTTGCATTCATGGACCATCTACTCTAGTGCTGCTTTCGGTCTTTGTAACACTTTAATTTCACTTTATTATATAATTAATTTGACTTTCTACCTAAGAAAAGAAGCAAGGCTATCAGGCCCAGTAAAATTCTTCCATGTTCCTCTTTCTGGCAGTTCTCAAAAGGAGAAACCCTTCTCATAAGGACTGATCTTCTCTCTGCCCATGCAAGAACTACATTTTACATTTTATCAGAGTAATATATGTAGATGGCTTTTAAAAAGTCCAATAAAATGGCCATATACTGCTTTATATCAACCTAGATGTAATTCCAAATGGAACATTCTTTGAATTTAGGTGTTTTGTTGGATAGCTAGCTTCATATCACTAAACAATATGCTGCTCTTTCTTGTCTTATATATTATTTTCTTTTTTGAGGTGGGGTCTCATTCTAGCCCAGGCTTGTTAGAATGGAAATGACCACGAGAGACCACTCTGAAAGGAAAGGTTTTAATAGGAGGAAAAGCGAGCTGCCGGGCATTTTTCACCAAGGGTGGCGAAAAGGCGCGCGAGGCAGGTTTAGATCAGGGCTTTTAAAGGGAAAAACGTTCAGGTTGGGGTCTTGTTGGTCACATGAGGTTGGGTGCGGGGCTCAGGGGGTCACGTGCTCTCAGGATCAGGAGGGGGTCGGAAGGACAGTCTCTCGGGCCAGGTGTTGTTTCTTGTTTCTTTGATCTTTGTTGATACTGAGTCTGGGTTGGGAAGAGGATCAGGGTGCAGCCTGAATTCCGACCTTACAAGGCTGACCTGAATCTCACTTTGTAGTCCCAGGCTGACTTCAAACTTGCAGTGATCCTCCTACCTCTGCCTCCCGAGTGCTGGGATTAAAGGCATTGCCACCATGCCAGGCAAGTTTACATACTTTATTTTATTTATTTTTTTGGTTTTTCGAGGTAGGGTCTCACTCTAGTCCAGGCTGACCTGGAATTCACTATGTAGTCTCAGGGTGGCCTTGAACTCACGGCAATCCTCCTACCTCTGCCTCCAGAGTGCTGGGATTAAAGGCGTGCGCCACCACGCCCAGCTAGGAAGTTTACACACTTTAGATATTCTATATTTACTGCCTGGTCTGAAAAAGGTTTGGTTCTTACTATTCTCCCTAACCCTATATGCCTTATTTAGAGGGTTTCAAGACAGGGTCTCATGTAGTCCAGATTCACCTGGAAGCTAAGGCTGGCCTTGAACTTCCAATCATCCTGAGTTCACCTTCTGAGTACTGGGATTGCAGGCATGTATCACTATGGATAGTTAATGTTGAGTGGGAAATAGAGCTCAGAGCTTTGTATTGCTAAGCAAACACTACCTGCTGAGCTGCATTGTACCCAGCCCCTTATCAATATATTTATAATGCTTTTTTTTTTTTTTTGCTTACAGATTCTTCTTTAAAATAATCCTCTCTGTCTGTGCCCCCAAAGTACCATCTTCTTTTTTCCTTTGAGTTAGAAGAATGATCTCTTTCCCAAAGGCATGCATTCTCTGTCATGGTTTGTTGATTGTTCTGTAGATTTGCCATACAGCTATCACTACATTTCCTTTGAGTGTTCTGGCTGGATCTGATTTATTGCTTATGACTCCTTGTTAGCATTTAGTGCCTCCTTTTCCTGGAGTGAATGGTCAGGTGACTTAACTGAGAAATGTGGGTAGAGAATTAATTTTTTGACTCCTTGCATGCCTGAAGGTGTTTTTGTTCGTATACTTCTCTGTATGTCATATCTCATACATGACTGTTTTAGAAAGCTAGAATTTGAAATTGTGTATTTTTATGGCTTTGGGGTCATTGTTTTCTTCTATCACCAAAGTTAGGCTTCTTTTCCTGTTTTGGTGACACCCTTCTCCTCCCTCCAGATACTTTTGTCTCATTTGTTGCATATTATGCAGTTTTTTTAACTTCTGATCATTTTATTGCATTTTATATTTTGAGAATCAGAAAAAACTTTAATAACTCTTTTGGTTCTGATTCTTTTTTGTTTTTGAAACTTAACTTATTTTATTTTACTTTTATTTATTTATTTATTTTTGAGATAGGGTCTTACTCTAGCCCAGGCTGACCTAGAATTCAGGGTGACCTTCAACTCACAGTGATCTTCCTACCTCTGCCTCCTGAGGGCTGGGATTAATGGCATGAGATTTCATTTTTGTTTTTTTTTGTTGTTGTTGTTGTTTTTCGAGGTAGGGTCTCACTCTATCCCAGGCTGACCTGGAATTCACTCTGTAGTCTCAGGGTGGCCTTGAACTCATGGCGATCCTCCTACCTCTGCCTCCCGAGTGCTGGGATTAAAGGCGTGCGCCACCATGCCCGGCGAGATTTCATTTTTGATAAAGGGATTTTAGAAGGATGTAAGTCCATATTTTCAGTACCTGTCAGGAATTCCGTCCTGTAGAGCGGGCCTCCAGTCCAGTCACAGTGATCCTTTGTTTTTAAATTGCATTAATGTCTGATTTTTCTAGATTCATGCCCTATTTATCTGTCTTTGGTCTATTCTTATTTTGGAGTGTTCTTCAAATACGTAGGGCTCTTTGGCTATCCATTTGTATTGAAAAGGTAGGGATAACTCAGTGGTAAAGTATTTGCCTACCGTGTATAAGGCCCTGGGTCCAATTCCCAGTATGGGACAGGGCGGGGAGAGGGGAAGCAACATACATACAAGTAAAAAAGAATTTGGAGCTTATTTGTATTGAAGAGTATGAGATAAAACATTGTGATTGGGAGCTCTGGTAATATATGAGGGGCTTATCAACTGTCAGGTTTTGCTTTGTTTAGGTAAAAGGCAAAAAACTTGCTACTATTGTGAGAGGACTCTCAAATATAAGAAATTAGAGATATTCAACTTGGGGAAAGGCTAGTTGGTGGTTCTAAATATAGATTTTAGTTTATATATTTTTATTCACAGGTCTTACTCTATATCTTTCTGTTAGGGTCTGCAAATCGTTCCAGTGAAGACCACCACTCACGTATGCAAAAGCAAGAGCGTTTATTCTCGAGACAATACACGAGCATGAAGGGGTCTACCCTCTAGCAAGAAGGCGACCCAAATAAGCTTGCAGGCTTCTTTTAAAGCATAAACTCATAGGCGGGAATTTTAAATTATATCACAGCATACCACACAACAAATCATATCACATGGCAGGAAATTTGTAAAGTATTCTTTTAAAATAATTAGTGCAGCCAGTGGCGGGACCAGACCTTGTAGGGGTGATTGGCTAACTCAAGGAGTAGCTGTGGTTTAAAGTGATTGGTTCCCTATTGCCTCATCTGCTAACTTCAATCATAGGTCTGTGCCCCCTTGATAAGATAACCAGAGGGCCTGAACTTTAGGCTTCCCTCTGGTCAGATAACCTCTGGTCTGTAGCTGGTTCCCCTTAGTCACTGAGGTAGTGGGTCGAGAAGAAATTTCTGAGGCCATGGTGCCACAACGGTGCCTGTTTGCCTTTTATGGCCTCTCATTTCCCCCCTTGAGTTATGATCATCTTGAATCCTGGAGATGTTCCTTCTAAGCTTATGGGCTCACTTCTATAACTCAAAGCAAAGAGACATTGTTAAACAACTGGCATTATCAATTTTAGCAAGCATAAACATGTAGAGTTACAAATTATCTTTACATAAATATTTTTGTTGTAATATAGCATAGCAAGGAGAGATTGGACCAATACAGATCAATAATTATTAGGTATATATAACCAGTGGGGACAATTTCTGGATTTTTACCCAAAGAATTTTTTTTTTTTTTTTAGTTTTTCGAGGTAGGGTCTCGCTCTAGCCCAGGCTGACCTGGAATTCACTATGTAGTCTCAGGGTGGCCTCGAACTCACGGCAATCCTCCTACCTCTGCCTCCCGAGTGCTGGGATTAAAGGCGTGCACCATCACGCCCGGCTTCAAAGAATCTTAAAGTTATCAGTGACTGGCTAATCAGGGCCAGACAGAGGCAGAAGAAGGTATAATGTAAGCTAATATAAGAGCTTAGTATTTGTAAGCCTGTGTTAGACAGGGGAGCCAATTAGTCTGAATCTTTACTGATATATTATTTTGTGTTTATATTTTCTTAAGAGCATGTAAGCAGCTGAAATTAATGATGTATTATATTTTAGAGGTCAGTGATGGCTCTGTAGGAGAGACTCTTAAGGACCTGTGAAGAGCTTTGTGACTCCGCATGGTGTCATCTGCTAGGATAAGTTAAGGCCATGCTGACCATGTGGCCTTTCCCTCTTTTGGGAAGCTTGGAGGACCAGTTTCCTCTGATGTGACTCTCCTGTTGCAAATACATTTACTTGGAGTCCATTTCTGGGTCTCCATGTCCTCTTTAATCAAGAGGAGAGGTAACTTACCAGAGGCTAGAAGTGTCCTGTCTTCTCCTGTGGTCTTTGACCTGGGAGCAGGAACCAAAATATTGGTCATCCTTTGTAACTCTGTTTTCAATTGGCTTTGGCTCCTACATATGGCTACTAACCACTCAGAGAAATTTATATCTGATTAGCAAAACAAATTTAGTTAAAGAAGTACAGAAAATAACTGATTAATAAAACAGCTGGTTAGAGAATGACACAAAAGTTTAAAATCACTTTGATTAACGTTTAAGTTTAGTTGTCAGGTGATAGTGTAAGTCATATCTGGAACATAGAGAGCAGAAACATTTTATCTTTACTTGTAAGTACTGGCAGAACTTATTAGAAGACCTGGAAACAATATTTATCATTAACTTTAAATCAATTTAGTTAATCCAGAAATTGTATGTCAGGAATAGACAAAACAACATAAAATCTTGGCATCCATCTTTGAAAACATCTTTGACTAGTCTGTGTACTTTTGCAGGTATCAATTAGTCTGAAAAGCTGGAAGCAGAACAGCAGGGTATAAGATCACTTTAAGCAATGAAGATCACTTGACCATGAGGCTGTACCCTAAAGCAGGAAACATGTTTAAATAATATATCTGTAAGCAATGAACTTAAGATATTAGAAATAAAACAAGTACTTAAGTAAAACATTTACTGAGACTGATTACATATAATTTAAGAATAGAGCAAAGCCCAGGGTTTTTTTTTTTAAACTAAACCAGCCTGACTTTAACAAAAATTACATATATTTTGACAGACATGAAACAATTTTATAAGTAAACACCCTGATCATTGAACCATTTTATAATTTACCACAAGGTAATATTTATGTTTGTTAGAATATATGAAGCTCACACAAATTATATCAACATTGTTAGTACTTAGCAGGTGGTTTTTTTTAGAGCAGGAGTTTCCTCAGTTCTCTTAAAAACAAAATTAGGATGACTAAATTATTTTATAAGACTTAGTTGATAACCTTAGTGATAGATACCTGACAGAACCAGGATGAGCAAAACAGGAACTATCTTTTTTTTTTTTTTTTTTTGGTTTTTCAAGGTAGGGTCTCACTCTAGCCCAGGCTGACCTGGAATTCACTATGTAGTCTCAGGGTGGCCTCGAACTCATGGTGATCCTCCTACCTCTGCCTCCCGAGTGCTGGGATTAAAGTCGTGCGCCACCACACCCGGCTAGGAACTATCTTAAAGTTATAGTATTTTTTAATGATATTTGAACATACCTAATAACAACAAAACCATAATGGTAGAGAACATTTACATTGTAAAAGATAGCATTGGACACGGCAAAGACAGATTGAATCAATACAAGATTTAAAACAAACAGGGCAACATCAAATTCTATCTCCAAATCTGATAATTTTAATCATTAAGAAGTCTCCTGGAGTTTCAATTTTGTCCCTCCAGCCGGGCTACTCACATTCTGGGAAAATTCTATCCGGTGCTGGCAGTTCTCCTTGGTAACCATCCCATAGTCCTGGCATCTCATTGGGTCTCCACTGCAACCCATGCTTCATCCCCATGGCTCCATCAGCCCTCCACACAGGCAATCTAACATATCTGCTTTACATTGTACATGGCCAAAACCGCATTGTAAATCCTATGATTCCCTTTTCCTGCATTTGCTATACTCAGTAGAACCAGGTGAGCTACCAACTTGTTAATTCAGGGAAAATAAAGCTGGCTTTGAAGATCAAGAAACCTCCTTTAGCATTCAGGCCCCTTACTTTAAAAGAGTCCACATTCTTCCTGTTGTCCTCATGTAGATCATTGGCCCAATCTGAATGGTTGTCATCTCTCAAACAATTGGCAGTAGAATGGGCAGCAGTTTAAGCCCAGTGATTTCATTTTGTTTGTGTGTGTCATCGCCATCTGCTCACATTAGTCCACTTCTGCATAAAGCAGCCTTGCATAAGTTCTCAGGACACAAGGGGCAGAGCACAAGTCTCTCACACAAACTTATTCTGGCAAAGTCCCAACAAAGTTCTTTCTCATCCTTGTAAGCATTCGGAACATATTCAATTGTGGGGGACACCTGTATTAAACCATCACAGTCTGTTCCTGCTTCCTCCCCAAACTAATATCCATGCATGATGTAAAGTAAAACACATTCAGTTTAACTTTAAAAATCTCTACAGTTGTATCCATCCTAATAAGTCTGATCAAAACTTTAAGATTCGGTTTATCTAATTTGTCTTCTGGTCTAGTAAAAGACTTATCTAATAGATTTACCCTTGGGTGTCAAAAAGCAGATAAGAATACAGACCTATATATATTTAAATTTTTTTACTGTTTAAATTTATTCTTTCTTGAATGTCATATCTATTTCTTTTTTTTTTAATTTTTATTTTTTATTTTTTTGATTTACTTGCCGAGGTCCACATAATTTTTATTTTTTATTAACACATCTTTCTTAAATATTCTTTTTTATATATTTTTTTATTTATTCATTTTCAAGCAGAGAGATACAGAGAGAGAGAGAGAGAGAGAGAGAACACCAGGGCCACCAACTTGTGGGTGTGGCTTATATGGGACCTCGGGAATTAAACCCAGGGCCCTAGGCACTAGAGGCAAGTGCCTTAACCACTGAGCCATCTCCCCAGCCCCATATCTATTTCTTTAAACTTTCTGTTTACATTTGTCCATACCATTATCATATACTTTTACCTTGAAATCTATATACCATTCTGTAACATTCAACATTAAAGTTTCCCTTCTAATCAGGTTATCTCATTATAACTACCATCAAAACGTTCATTAAAGCACAGAGATTTTTTTTCATGAACAAATCACATTTTGATCCCATTTCCTTATATATAAAGTCATATATTTTATATTTATCCCTAATTAGTTGAGGACACTCCTCAGTGGCGTTATGAATATTTTAGTAAACCTCTGTGGGAAAGACAATGTCTTAGAATATTTATTTACCATTAAGAAGCCTCTTGAAATAACCTTTTACAAAAGAGTATATCAAACTTGATATTTTTTTAAAAATATTTTATTCATTTTCAAGCAGAGAGATACAGGGGGGGCACCAGGGCCACCATCTTGTGAGGCTGGCTTATGTGGGTACTGGGAAATTGAACCGGGGGCCTTAGGTACTAGAGGCAAGTGCCTTAATCTCTGAGCCATCTCTCCAGCCCAAACTTGATATATTTTTAAAAATATTTATCTAGAATATATAAACAGGCTTTATTATTTACTGATTCTTGCAACCTCTTTTAAGTTTTCTGAAACATAATTCCAAAATATAAAATCAGGTTAGACCATACTTCTGGATTTAAGCATAAATCTTTAAGTTGTTTTTTTGTTAGCAGCTCCATAGCAACATAAAGAGATAAAATGTAGATTAAAACACGACATATTTTTTAGGACAGTAGAGCAGCTCCCTGAGAGAATCTTGCCTTTTTCCTGTCTAAAATGTTTTCTGTTTTGAGAAAGACCAAAGAAGCTCCAGTTAAGGAGGAGGGAATCACAAGATGGGTGCCTGTAACTAATCATAAGCCTTTTAGCAGAAATACAGAGAGAAGAGATGAAATCCTTTTTTAAAATCCATGTTTTCATGATAGAATTTATTTTACAGCCTCAAGGCTATGAGCCTCATACATACACATACAGGCACATTCATTTATCATTCACTCAGAAGTCATGCATTTCTGTTTTAAATTTTTAATTTTCATACACAAAACAAGCAACAGTTAAAGACAGACATACACAGAACGTTACATTGAATTTGTGGCACCGGTGTGGATCTGAAATGCAATTGCAGTAAAAACTCTCAAGAGGTGAAAGAGAAACTACTGAGTTGTCTGTAATTCCAAACAGACAAACAGAAACGGAGTGGCGGCCTATCCCGTTGGTCACAGGCTCTGTCTGGTAGAAATCTGCTAAACTCCAGTTCTGATACAGATGGGACAGAGTCCCCAGAAACAGATGGGACAGAGTCCCTTATAAAAAGGGCAGGAGTTGTCACTCATCCCTCATGGTGGGGGTGTCAATAGCCCGTCAGCCTGGATCACCCGGGCCTCCAGATTTGGCTTGAACCTCAGAAAAAATTAGACCAATAGACAAACAAATAGGACAGGAGAGCTCTCACTCATCAGCAAGCTGAATGCTCTGAAGTGCTCAATGTGGTGGGGTTTGGGAGGGCAATCCCGGACGAGCCACCAAATGTTACCGTCCGGAAATCATCCCAGTGAAGACCACCATCTCGTATGCAAAAGTAAGAGCGCTTATTTCTCGAGACAACACACCAGCATGCAGCGGTCCATCCTCTAGCAAGAAGGTGACCCCAAATGAAGCTCACAGGCTTTTTTTAAAGCATAAACTCATAGGCGGGAAATTTGAATTATATCACAGTATACCACAGCAAATCATATCATACGGCAGGAAAATTGTAAAGTATTCTTTTAAAATAATTTGTGCAGCCAGTGGCGGGAACAGACCTTGTAGGGGTCTCAAGGAGTAGCTGTGGCTTAAGGTGATTTGTTCTCTCTTGACTCATCTAACTTTAGTCATAGGTCTGTGCCCCCTTGATAAGATAACCAGAGGGCCTGAACTTTAGGTTTCCCTCCAGTCAGATAACCTCTCTCACCTGAAGCTATTTCTCCTTAGTCACTGAGGTATTGGGTCGAGGGGAAATTTCTGAGGCCATGGCGCCAGAATGGCACCTGTTTGCCTTTTATGGCCTCTCACTTTCCACTGCACCCTGGCATCTAAGCATCTTGACTTGATCTTCCCTGGGTCCTGTGGATAAGCCAGCCACATTTTGACTTTCTCCCATTTGCTCCCAGCAATCTGACTGCAGATTCTTCCTCCCCAAAATTTTGTTATATTTCTTCTTTGTCTCTCAGAAAATCAGGGGCTGAGAATGTAGCTCAGTTGCTGGAATGCTTGCCTAGCATGCATGAGACTTTGGGTGGTTTGATACCCAGCACTGCACATACTGGGCATTGTGGCACATCCTTATAATACCAAGCCTAGGAGATGAAGGCATGAGCATCAGAACTTCAAGTTTATCCTTTGCTACATAGTAAGTTTGAGGTCAGCCTAGACTAGAAACTGTCTTTAAAACAACAACAATAAAAACAAGTGCCACAAACCAGAATTTAAAAATAAGATTCTCAGCCAGGCGTGGTGGCGCACACCTTTAATCCCAGTACTCAGGAGGCAGAGGTAGGAGGATTGCCATGAGTTCAAGGCCACCCTGAGACTACATAGTGAATTCCAGGTCAGCTTGGGCTGGAGTGAGACCCTATCTCGAAAAACCAAAAAAATAATAATAATAAGATTCTCATCTGTGAATGCCTCCTTCTCTTTATTATGGGTTTATAAGTATGTTGTATTTCCTGAGGGTGGATTTGTAACCAAAAACACAAATCCATTCCTCCAAAAGTGAATGTAAAGTCCTCTTTTTGATTATTGGGATATTGTTTGCTTCTGGTGTTTCCTCACTCTTGATATTCTGTAGCTTAAATACTAGTATCTGAAGCTTATTACTAACAATTTTGTATTTGATGATAAAAAAGAAAACAGAACAATCAAAAAAATTTGGTAAATACCTATGCATAAATTCTAACACATGTATTAAAGAAGAAATAGCTGGGCTGGAGAGATGGCTCAGCGGATAAGGCACTTGCCTCTAGTGCCTAAGGCCCTGGGTTCAATTCCCCAGGACCCATATAAGCCAGACCCACAAGGTGGTGGCCCTGGTGTTCTCTCTGTCTGTCTCTGTCTCTGTCTGTCTCTCTCTCTTTCTGTATCTCTCTGCTTGAAAAATAAATAAATAAATAAATATTTTAAAAAATAAGAAATACCCTTAACTGTTACAACTCTTATTTCTATAGCTAGTCTTGTGGTCATATGTGGTATTTATATTTATCTTTTTTGAGCCACTAGTCTATATACACCCTGCTCTCAGCAAGCACCTCACCTGGCTCTAGTTCCTTGCATGGTGGGATGACTCACAGAGAGAGGGTCAAGATTTCTGCTCCTAAAAAATCTGAGCTATAATCAATCCCGTCTCAATTAGGTTATTGTGCTTTTGTGTTGACTTTAAAAATAGGACATGGAAGTATTGAGAAGTGTCCTGAAGAATCTCTTACATTTTGCAAACATTCTTTTTCCTCATGTGCAGCATGGGCCAAATGTCCTCCTTTAAGTTAGGATCAGCTAAGTGTGTTGATGTACACCTGAAATTCCAGCACTTGGGAGACTAAGGCAGGAGGACTATGAGTTCTAGGCCAACCTGGGTTACATAGCAAGAGTACCTTAAATAAATAGGGGCAGGGAAGATGGCTCATTGGCCAAGGTTCAATTCCCAAACCATCCACATAAACCAGATGCAAAAAGTGGCAAAGGCATCTGTGTTTGTATAACCAGGCACATACAGACACATGTGCCCATAAATAGTAAATAAAATTCATTTTAAAAAAAACCAGTCGGGCATGGTGGCGCACGCCTTTAATCCCAACACTCAGGAGGCAGAGGTAGGAGGATTGCCATGAGTTTGAGGCCACCCTGAGACTACATAGTGAATTCCAGGTCAGCCTGAACTAGAGTGAGACCCTACCTTGAAAAACCAAAAAAAAAAAAAAAAAAACAGTTGTCCTCAGCTAGTACAGTAGCCCCTTCCTTGTTGATCTAAAAACTCAAAAGTAAGGTCATCTCAACTTCAGTTTAATAAAATCGTTATTGTGTTCCCTGTTGGAAGTATTCCTTCTCCCTTTGAACCTCAGAACTTTTAGACTAGCAAAACATAAAGTCATAGGGATGGGAGCTAAATACTTGCCTGGAACTGATTTTATTGCTCCTCATTGATTTCTCAATGAAATGAAAACCCTTCTTATTTCTCAGTAAAGGCATGAAAGATGTCAACTGTCTCCTCAATCACCTAAGCTCAAAAACTTTGGAATCATCATAAATAACTTCTTTCCACAGTTCCTTTGTTTCTACTTGTTTAAAAGTTCTACCTTCTTTCATATCACTCACTTTATCTTTTCTACATTATCTCATCCGTCACTGCCTTAGTATAGCTGTCATCTCCACTTGCCCAAATTAGAGAGCTACTCTTAACATTCCCCAGTCATCTACTCTTTTTCTTCCAAAACCAGTCTTTTAGAAGTCTGACCATATTTAGTGACTCATAAATGCTTATAAAGTAGTTCCAAACTCCTAAATTAGTTGGTTGAATTAATTCATAAGTTTTATAGATTTCCAAAGGCAGATGTCTATAACAGGTTAGACTAATGTTTATTCTCTTTCAGAATTTATATAATAAGTGGGACATGGTGGCTCATGACTTCAAACCCAGCACTGAGGCCTCTTAACTGGATAACTATTTCCGCTCTGTTGCTCTTTTTGTACTCGGACTTTTGCCGTTGTACCTGTTGGCACTTATACTTAGATTGCCTTTCTGATTGGAAAGTCTCTGCACAGATAACCTTTTTATGTCTTAAATATAGTAGTACCTATGGGAGGCAAAGAATGTACACTAAATAATTCTTTAATAGGTGAATTGTCCATAGTAAACACATCTCTGTCCCAACTTTTAAAGATGTCACAGGAATTTTTTTTTTTCCTTTGGTTTTTTGAGGTAGGGTCTCGCTCTAGTTCAGTTGACCTGGAATTCACTATGTAGTCTCAGGGTGGCCTTGAACTCACGGCAATCCTCCTACCTCTGCCTCCCGAGTGCTGGGATTAAAGGCATGCACCAGTAGCCCTAGGTACAGGATATTTTTAACATCTGTAAATTAAGATGTTAAGTGTTAGCTTCAAAAATATAATTACATAGTAATTTTTATTTCATGTTCAATTTTTAGTTATAATTTAGTTATAATTTAATACAAAATTTTTTCTCAAATTCTGAAAGTTAGTTATGGGGTTGGTTAGTTTTTTTCCATTTGAAGTTGTTTCAGAGGGGAAATTTTTTCCCTTTGAAACTAAGGTATATTATGGTAATTGTTTTTTAACAGTTCAATAGGTCAGTGACTTGCTAAAAGAGATGTGTTGAAATGGATTCCATAATGTTGACATTATTTCCGAAATTGAATCTTAGCACTACTCTTTAACATACTAGTTTCTGACATGCATGTGACAGCAGGATTTGTTTAATGGCTGCAAGAGTCACTTCAATAAACAAATTCTGAGGCAAGAGTGCCTTAAATATTCTTACATGGAGACTTTTTTTTTTTTGCTTTACTGTCTTGAGTAATATCTTTTGTTTTACTTGTAGATTTGATGGTCCTCGAAGATTTGAGGATTTAGGTTCAAGGTGTGAAGGACCGAGACCCAAAGGGCCTCGTTTTGAAGGAAATCGCCCTGATGGGCCAAGACCCAGATATGAAAGTCACCCAGCAGAGGGCACTAAAAGCAAGTGGGGCGTGATTCCCCGGGGGCCAGCAGCTCAATTTTATATTACATCCCTAACTCCTCGACAGAGTGGACCACAATGGAAAGGCCCCAAATCATCTGTTGGACAGCAGCCTCAGCAGCAACCTAAATCACAAGCAGAACCTCTTTCAGGAAGCAAAGAACCTCTAGCAGACAACAGTAGTAACCAGCAGAAGAATTTAAAAATGCAATCAGCTGCATTTTCAACTGCTGCAGATGTAAAGGATGCCAAGGCGGCTCAGTCAAATGAGAATCTAAGCGACTCTCAACAAGAGCCACCTAAAAGCCAAGTGTCGGAAGGGCCCGTAAAACCCTCTGATTGGAACAAGAATCCTCAAAGTATGGAAACTGAAATGGATAAAGCCCAAGGTGTTACTCAGCCTGTGTCACTTGCAAATAAGTCTGTTCCTATTCAATCTACTTTTCCCTCAAAAGCAGGGGGCATGGAGGGAGGAGCAGCAGTAGCAACATCATCATCATTACCTGCAGATAACAGTTTGAAACCTTTAGGTATTGGTCTGCCTCATGCAGAAAACAACCAAGAGAAAGGACTCCCTCAGTCAGATAACAGAGATAACAGATTAGATGGCAATAGAAGCAGCAATTCGTCTTACAGAGGTCCTGGGCAAAACAGACTGGAAGATGCACGGGAGAAAGGACTAGTAAGCAGAGGTCATGACCAGGCAATCAGTCGAGGCCCAGGGCTGGTCAAGCAAGAAGACTTTCATGATAAGATGATGGGTAGAAGAGAAGACAGCCGAGACAAGATGAGCAGAGGAGAAGGCAGCCGGGACAGAGGGTTGGTAAGACTGGGAAGCAGTAGAGAGAAAGTGCCAGGTGGGCTACAAGGCAGCCAAGATAGGGGTAGAGCTGGCAGCCGAGAAAGGGGACCACCTCGGAGGGCTGACAGTCAGGAAAGAGGACCCCCTCGCAGGGCTGGAAGTAAGGAGAAAGTACCACCCCGAAGAGATGGGAGCAGAGAGAAGGTACCACCTCGAGGGCCTGGCAGTTGGGAAAGAGGACTAGGAAGGCCAGATTTTGGTCGTGATAGAACTCCATTTAGACCAGAACCAGGAGATGGTGGGGAGAAAATGTATCCTTATCACCAAGATGAGCCTCCTAGGGCTCCATGGAACCATGGAGAAGAGAGAGGGCATGAAGAGTTCCCACTAGATGGTAGAAATGCTCCAATGGAACGGGAAAGACTCGATGATTGGGATAGAGAGAGATACTGGAGAGAGTGTGAACAAGACTATCAAGATGATGCATTAGATCCATATGGTAGAGAAGACAGGTTCTCAGCACCACCATCTCGGTCTCATGATGGAGATAGGCGAGGCCCTTGGTGGGATGATTGGGAGAGAGATCAGGATATGAATGAGAGCTACAGTAGGGAAATGGACAGGGACTTGGACAGGGATGTGGATCGGATTGGAAGACCCATGGATGTATACGATAGAAATTTGGATAATGAGTGGGACAGAGATTATGGGAGACCACTGGATGAACAAGAACCACAGTTTCGTGAACGGGATATTTCATCTCTTCCACCTTTACCACCCCTCCCACCTCTTCCACCTTTGGATAGATATCGGGATGATAGATGGAGAGAAGAAAGAAATCGAGACCATGGGTATGATCGAGACTTTCGAGATAGGGGTGAGTTAAGGATTCGTGAGTATCCAGAAAGAGGAGAGACATGGCGGGAAAAGCGAGATTATGTTCCTGACAGAATGGACTGGGAAAGAGAACAATTGTCAGACAGATGGTACCCATCTGATGTGGATAGACATTCCCCCATGGTGGATCATATGCCCTCCTCACATCATTCCTCTGAAATGATGGGGTCCGATGCAAATTTAGACTCTGATCAAGGACTTGGAGGGGTAATGGTTCTCAGTCAGAGGCAGCATGAAATCATTTTGAAAGCTGCACAAGAATTGAAAATGCTTCGGTAAGTTCACTCCTTAAGATCATTTCTTTTAGTTAAAACCGATTTTCAGTTTTTACTTTTTAAAGTGATATATTTGAATGGAACCATTTTTACTCCTTTTTCTTATCACATACTTTCAATTTATATTTCTGGTTATTCAGTAGGTATTTAGAAACTGTACTAATTATACATGTATGCCCTGGGATGTGCAAATTGATTGCTATTCTTGACCTTTGTAGATTTTTTTTTTGGCATGCTTTGCTTGTTTGTGTTTCAAGTGGTAAAGTTCAACCTTTTAGGGCTCTTGGTTTCACAGGCCTCATAGTTCTCATAGTTAAATCTTTTTTTTTTTTTTTCCTTTTTAGTAGGCAGTTTGCTATTTGGTATTGGGTCTGATAAGGTTCATATTCCCTAATCTTTGATTAACATTGGAATCTTTGATGTAACACTGGATAATGGTATCTTTTTCTCTGTTGAAGCTAAGAATGCTTTACTTGGGCATGTCTTCAGATTTGTCTGACATGTGTTACTTTCTTTTAGGTTATCTTTGATTTTAACTTGAAAGAAGGTATTTCTACTTGAGAATGTTATTTGTCTCTATATTATCAAATGTTTTCTTTGTGAGACGGACAATGAAATTTGGATTTATTGACATATAATTAACTCTGTGTAGCTGTCTACAGATATTTCTTGTGTAGCCTCAGTAATAAAAACCAATGTTTATTGCATGTATAACTCTTTGCCAGAAACTGTATTGAGTGCTCTCTGTATAATAGCTTAATCTTCAAATTGTCTATATCATGAGATAGGAATCAGAAGTAATAGATTACAGAAGTATTTTTTAAACAGCTTGAGTTGATTCAAATATATTGTCTTTATTTCATCCTCTGATTCTTTGTGGATTATGACGATTGAATTTATAACTAAAACATTAGTACTAGAAAAGAAAAGCATGGTGAGGAAAGTAAACTTTAGGTCAAGATGAAAAACTAAATGTCCTGGGTGGCGAAACAGGCTTTTCTGGCCAATAGAAGATATTCCAAGGCATTTCTTTTTTGGGGGGGTTTGGGGGTATTTCTTTTTCCTGTATTACTCATGGAGGTGATGCAAAAGCATGTCATAGAATATTTAGCTGTTTACTTTAAATTATAGGCACCTTCAATTCACACCTGTGCACTCACTGTGCTCATCCTTCATTCTCAACTCTCTATATTTCTAAAGGCTCTAAAGATAAGTAGTACCCTCCCCACTTCACAAATGATACTAAGACTCCTTTACTGGGCTAATTGATGTAGACCCAGAATGTGAACTCAGTTTGTCTGGCTCTAAGATCTGTGTTTTTACAGAGAACACCAAACTGATTGGTATTGCTAAAACTGCTGTGGTTTCTTTCCTTTTCTTTTTAAAAATGTTTTTTTCATCCATTATTGCTCTGCATAGAATTCCTGGGTAAAAGGTGCTGCTTCTTGCCTAATTTTTTTTAATTAAAGCTCTTTTTTAAGCAACATAAATATATGGAGTGATTGATGATGGGTGTAATTGAATACAAGTAGGCTACATTATGTCTGTAAAGTCAAGGAATATTTATATGATCCAGGAAAATCTTATGTACTTTGTTTCCATTTTGGTCATTTTTTCATACAAAACAAAGACAAAATTGTAAAAGGAGAAGCTGTAGTATATGTTACATATGTTTAAGGTAGGAATTGTGAGGAAAAGTAAAAACAATTTAACCAGAGATTTAAAGAAAATCTCAAAGGCGCACATAATTAATCTTTTTTTAATATTTATTTATTTATTTGCAAGGGGGGAGAGAGAGAGAGAGAGAGAGAGAGAGAGAGAGAGAGAGAGAGAATGAATGAGTGAGTGCCAGGGCCACCACCTTGTATGTCTGGCTTATGTGGGTACTGGGGAATTGAACCAGGGGCCTTAGGCACTGGAGGCAAGTGCCTTAACCGCTAAGCCATCTCTCCAGCCCAAGGAGCACATAATTAATCTTTAGAAATACGAACTGTTATTTTTCAGAGGTATAGACTGACCATTGCTCTCAACCATCTGTAGTATGGACTGTAAACTGAAATGCTCTTAAAGTCAAACAGGTAACAAAATTGAATCAAAGTGCCCCATGTAGAGCTTAGTAAAGTGTGCAGAGGAATGTGGTGAATGCCTCTAATTTGGACAGCCACTACTCTGTATAACTAGCTGTTTACTTGGGAGAAGGTTGACTTGGGAGATTACCAAATCTCTCTTTAAATTTTGAATTTGTATGTGAAATATTTGCTTTATAAATAATGGCAGCTAATTCAAGTTTTGAAAACTGATGTGAGAGCTAAGGATGATGGTGCACACATGTAATCCTAGTACTTGGGAGATAGAGATAGGAGTAGTAGTTCAAGACTATATAAGCAATTATTGGTTAGCATGGGCTACATGAGACCTGTCTGAAACTCTTCCCCCCCCAAACACACACACACACACACACACACACACACAACAACAACAACAACAACAACAACAACAACAACAACAACAAAAGCCTATTATGAAAGCCAAGTAAAAAATCCTTTCTAGACTGTTATACTTCTGGGCCTCCATTTTGTAGCAGGAGAATTTTGGATTGACTGAATGAAAAACACGTCAAGTAGATACTGTGGTAGACGGTTGAGGCAGTTGTAGAATCTGTCCTCAAAGATAATCAATTTGTGATTATATTCTTTTTTTTTTTTTTTTTGGTTTTGTTTTTTGGTTTTTCGAGGTAGGGTCTCACTCTAGCCCAGGCTGACCTAGAATTCACTATGTAGTCTCAGGGTGGCCTTGAACTCATGGTGATCCTCCTACCTCTGCCTCCCGAGTGCTGGGATTAAAGGTGTGCGCCACCACACCCGGCTGTGATTATATTCTTGATGACTGGTGAGTTAGCTATGTAAAAGAAAGGTGCTGTATAGTCATTACATATGGTTTATTTTTATTTGACATTTATTTTAGTCCTTGTAGATGATGTAAACATGCTTTAAGTAAAATGCAATTTATTTTGTTTACAGGGAACAAAAAGAACAGCTTCAAAAGATGAAGGACTTTGGGTCTGAACCACAGATGACTGACCATCTCCCACCTCAGGACTCCAGACTACAAAATACATCACGATCAGGGATGTATCCGGTATGGGAAAATATATGCTCAGAAAATGAAATGTTTTTACTTTATATACTTATGTTGTTGCAGGTTTTTATTACAAAAAGTACAAATTTTCCACTGTAAGAATATTTTTGGAAAAGTAAAAGCTTTAAACCCTCCTCCAAGGTCTGGTTTCACTCTAGCCCAGGCTGAGTTAAAACTCACTCTAGGAGGCTGGAGAGATGGCTCAGCGCTTAAAGGTACTTGTTTGTAAAGCCTGACTTGCCTGAGTTTGATTCCCCAGTACCCGTATAAAGCCAGATGCACAAAGTGGCACACATGTCTGCAGTTCATTTGTAATGACACTATAGGCCCTGGCATGCCCATTCTCATTCTTTCAGTGTGTGTGTGTGTGTGTGTGTGTGTGTGTGTGTGTGTGTGTGTGTGTGTGTGTGTGTGTGTGTCCCTCTCTTTCTCTCTCCTTGCAAATAAATAAT
>PVHP010028682.1:0-22992 GCA_004024765.1 Zapus hudsonius | reverse complement strand
TCTATGCTAATGCCAGAAGTTTGTTTTGTCCCCTTGTACAAACTGGCAATGGGACCTGAGAAGAGGAAACAGGCTGCAATGCAGCTTTCACTGTGAGCTTTACCCCATTTTGCTGTGCTTCCCAGGCTGGGAATTGATCAAGAAAGACACTGGGGACAGATCCCACATGGATACTAGATACCAAAAGGGGGGGTAAAATCCCACTCCTATTGGGGTGCTTCCAGGTGACAGTGTGGCTGCTGCTTTGTTCTCGCTACCCTTCCCTCCTCTCATGACAGGTCAGGCAGCTCCATAGACCCCTCCCCTTGAGTGGGAGGTGTCTAGCCAGAGCCCAAACCTAGGTGCTAAAACTGATTGGTCAGGTATGAACCAATCGGCTGTCTCTCTGACTCACCTGGGGGAACTAAAAAATTAACTCCCTGGGGAAAAGGCTCTCTTCCCCATATGGCAGGCCAGCAGAAGGACTGCTGAATCTCCAGGCCTTAGAAAGGTAAGGCCTTCCCTACCCCAGCCTAATGGCTGGGGTGAGGGGTGAGGAAAGAAGGCTCCAGATTGTTCCCACATGAACCCCGCCTTCTCATGATGGGAGCCCTCTGTTACATTTTTCTGCTGCTGCTTATTTAGCTATACAGCATAAGTTCTGTTAAACTCTCCACGTTTTCTCCCCACACTGGTGGTTGGAGAACTCTGTAACTCCCTATAGTCCCATAAATAATAAAGTCTCCCACTATACCTTAATGTCTTGTTGTCTATGATTTTAATTCTTTAACTTTGTAGACAAGAATTCGGGTACTCCTTAAATTTTGGGGTGCATTGGAATTTTTGCTGGCTGTTATCTAAATTCTAACCCCCAGCTCATCCTGCTAGACTCTGTGGGTGGATGTCAGGGCCTCTTTGCTCACAAGACCAGAGCCCACCCCTGGAGACATTCCTGATGGCACTGCCTAATTGGCTTCTCTGCTTTACTGAACCAGGGAGACTACAAACATGGGAATATCAGGATGCTAAGCCCAGGACAAAAATAGGTGAGTCCCAAGTTGCTACAGACAGGTGGGGACTTCTTCTTATAAGAAATTTGTTGTAATTGCTTTAAAGTTTGCTTTATCTCCCTATGGCTTTAGGGAACTGCTAACAGAAAACAACCTGAAGATTTATGCTTGAATTCAGAAGTATATTCTCACCTGCTTTCATATTTAAAACATGTGTTTCAGAGAGCTTAAGAAAAAGGTCCCACAATTAGTAAATGATGAATCTTATGTGTATATTATGGATCGATATTATAAGTCAAATTTAATCTACTCGTTTTGCAAAAGGTTATTTTAGGAAGCTTCTTAATGACATGAAACAGGCACTTATGTTGCTATATTTAAAGCTTTATGGTATAGAGTAGTCTCAGATTTGGCCTTTCCCACAGAGACTGTCTGATACATTAATAACCCCACTGAGGAAGGCTCTCAATGGAATACAGGAGAATATACATGATAATAGAAAGGGAGAAACTAACAAATGATATATTTGAACAATGGAAAATGTCTTTAATGAAAGTTTGGATGGTAGTTATAACGTGATAAGTTGATTAGGAAGATAAACCAGAGGGAAAATTTAATGCTGGATGTTAAATGTTTGAAGATAGAAAGATAATTATTACAGAATGGTTACACAGATTTTTAAGGTAAAAATATGTTCAGCCAGGATTGTTTGAGAGATTACAGCCATTGAGATTGGGCCAGGTGATCTGCATTCGGGCAGCAGGAAGAATGCAGATTCTTGTAGTAAGGGGTCTGAATGCTGAAGAAAGTTTCCTGTTCTCCAAAATCAGCTTTATTCCCCTCGGATTAACAAGTTGGTAGCCCACCTGGTGCTATGGAGTATAACAAATACAGAATTTGTTATACTCCATAGCAAATACATGGTTTTGGCCATGGGCAGTGTGAAGCAGGTATGATGGATTGCCTGCGTGGAGTCTGATGGAGCCATAAGGATGAACTGCGGGTTATAGAGGAGACCCAGTGAATGCCAGGACTATGGATGGCTGCCACGGAGAGCTGATAGCCCCAGAAGTTCTCCCAGACTGTAGCTAAACTAGAGGGGCAAAATTAAACTTAGGGAGACTTGTTAAAATGCTTAAAATTATCAGACCTGGAGATAGAGTTTGATGTTGTCTTGTTCGTTTTAAATCTTATATTGGTTCAATCTGTCTTTGCCATGCCCAGGGCTATCTTTGCAATGTAAATGTTCTGTGCCCTTATGGGTTTGTTGTTTTGTTATTAGAGTGAATCTAAACATCATTGAAAACACTAATGTTATGATGGTTCCTGTTTTGCTCATCCTGGCTCTGTCAGGTGTCTATCACTGATGTTACCATCTAAGTCTTATAAAATAATTTAGTCATCATAATTTTGTTCTTAGGAGAACTGAGAAAACTCCCCTGCTCTGAGAACCTGCTAAATACAAATAAAGTTGATAAATTTGTATGAGCTTAATATATTCTAACAAACCTAAATGTTACCTTATCTTAAATTATAAAATGGTTCAATGGTTAGGGTGTTTGCTTATAAAGTTGCTTTATGCCAGTCAAAATGTCTGTACTATTTGGTGGAATCAGGCTGGTTTAGTTCAACAAAAACTGGGCTTTGTTTTACTTAAATGTGTGCAACCATTGTCTCAGTCAAAGTTAACTTGTTGGAGAAAATGATTTAAACTCTAGCTTCTTCAGGATGATTGGTACCTGCATAAGTACACAGACTAGCCAGAGACGTTTTCAAAGGTGCCAAGAGTTTATGCTGACTTTTCCTATAGTGTAATTTCTGGGTCAAATCAATTGATTTAAAGTTATTTATAAAGTACAGTTTTAAGGATACTAACATGCTCTGCCTGAAATTACAGCTGACAAGATACTTATATCTGCTTTCTATGGTCCAGAAGTGGCTTAAACCTGACAACTAAACTCAAATGTTGGTCAGAATGATTTTAAACTTTTGTGCTATTCTCTAACCAGATCTGCTTTGTTAACTAGATATGTTCTGTATTTCTTTAACTACATTTTGCTAATCAGATGAGTATACTCTCTCTGAGTGATGAATAACCAGAGGCAAAGGCCAAATCCAATTGGAAACATTGAAGTCAAAAAGATGACCAACATTTTGGTTCCTACTCCCAGGTCAAAGGCCACAGGAGATGATGGGAAACCTCTGGTGTTGCCTGACTTCCTGATCAGGGAGGACATGAAGACCCAGAGATAGACTCCAAGTCAGTGTATCTGTAACAGGAAAGTCTCATCAGGAGAGACTCCAGGCTTCCCAAGAGCAGGAATGTTACATGGTCAGCATGGCCTTATCCTAACAGATGACCCAATGCTGAGAGTCATAGAGCTCCTCACAGTTCCCTTAGAGCCTCTACTATAAAACCATTATTGGCCTCTGAAAATACAATGTATTGTTCATTTTGGCTGCCTGCATGGTCTTAAACACCCAGTAAGAGAATATTATGATGTTAACAAAGACTCAAATACTAAGTTCTCTTCTCTTGATACTTTCTTTCAGAAACCTATGCTTTCTTCTGCTTCTGTCCAGCCCTGATTAGTCAGCCACTGTTTGTCTTTAAATTGAATTGCAGAAATTGCCCTTATTGGTTATGTGTATCTGATAGTTATTGGTTTGTACTAGTCCAATCTTTCTTTGCTGTGTCTTATTAAGAAACAAATCTGGAGTTCAACATTAGGATGATTTGGAGCTCTGACTGTTCAAACTTGTTGGTATTGGTGATGTTAGTCATTAACAATGTCTCTTTGCTTAGATTTACAGAGTTGGCCAGATTCTTCTGCCATTGAGTGGGGGTGGGGCATTCCCTTATATTTATAGCATAAGGGGCCCACATACCCCTAAGAAATTTGGCCTATACTTATGATGATATATAGGTGTCACATCAGAGTCAAGAAGACAGCATCCTCAGCCAGTTTTGATAGCCAACACATTGCCAGGAGTCTACAGATCAAGCCCTGATGGACACCTGCCCTTGAGGAAGAGACCACAGCCCTGCTCTAGCCTGGCTGAACTACACATGGCAAAAGCCTGAAAATTTTAATTGGACACTTTCCCCAGTCCTATTGGTGGTTGCAATGTCTGGTTAAATTGTCTGCTTTTGATAACAGATTGTATCCTGTTAAGTTCTAAAGGTCAGAGACAGACACTTGTCCTTCTGTTTGGCTATATATTTTGCTAATTATCTACCCAGATTAAGAAACATCTAGGGCTGGAGAGATGGCTCAGAGGTTAAGGCACTTGCCTCCAGTGCCTAAGGTCTCGGGTTCATATGTCAGACCCACAAGGAAGTGGCCCTGGTGTTCTCTCTCTCTCTCTCTCTCTCTCTCTCTCTCTCTCTCTCTCTCTGTATTTCTCTGATTGAAAATGAATAAATAAAATAGTTAAAAAACAGAAACATCTTAACAATATCCAGCAAAACACAATAGCTTCACAGTATTACAGAATTGTTGAAGCTTAGACTTATTAGCAGCAGGGGAAAGAACTATGCAAATCAAATGTTTATTAATGTTTGAAAGCAGTAAGACTTCAAGTAGTTTTCCAGGAATACCAGGAGGTTTCCCTAAAATTAAAAAGATATGAAGATTCATAATTCAGGTGAAGAAGGAGGGATATTATAGCAAAATGAGCATGAGCTCACTGCCCCTCCCCCGTATTCACTGTTACATTCTGCAGACATTTGTTGGCCTCAGGTGGCCAGTATAGCATGTGGTGAGAAACTACCAGAGCTTTGAAGTTCTGTGAGACAAAAGAAGGATTTGCTTTACCTGTGATAAGGAAGTCAGGAAAAGATGAGGCCTGAGGATACCTGGGGAGGATTATCTGAACTTCCTGCAACCCATTGTAAATGTGTGAGTTGCTAGGTGCTTGTCATTTATATGTCTAATGTCACATGTCTAGCATCACACATCTCTGTGCCCTACAATAAAATCTCTTTGTAACCGGGGTTTGGGGCCCAGGTGTAAATAAACTCCCCTCTCCTCTTGCTGCAAAGGCTTTGTTTTGTCTGTCACTGGGTATTTCTACAACACCAGTTACATGTGGGAGGGTTGAATTCTATTTTCAACTTAATCACATTAGGAATTAAATAACAGACATGCTCCTTGGGGGGTGTGTGAGGAAAGCTGTTCCAAGAGAACACAGCACCTTTCCCTGGCTGCCTGTGCTGCTTGCTGGCACTTACATCCGCCCTGCTCCCGCCATCCTCAGGTGCTGGAACCAGCTTCATCAGTCCTCCAACTGCTGCTTCCCAGAAACCCTCCAGGTCTTCAGAGCCTGGCTCGTATGACTTAGGCATTCCGCCTCTTGATGGAACAGCGACAAGGTTTGCAACGCTCCACTGGTAGACAGCTAATGTTGAATTGCCAGCCCTTGTCCTCTAATAAAATCTAATAAATCTCCTTGTAACATATTTACTCTACTGGTTCTGTTCCTCTAGAGAACCCTGTGGCATTCAAATTACATCGGTGTCCCCTGCTCTCATCTACAGAGGAGACAGAAATCAATCTGATGGAGATTTGAAATTGGTACTTGTCCAGTATCCTAACTTGAGTTGTTTGTCTTTTGTGTGGTTGGGGGCATTCACATGTCATGGTGTGTGTGTGTGTGTGTGTGTGTGTGTGTGTGTGTGTGTGTGTGTGTGTGTGTCAGAAGACAGGAGGCTGTCAGTCCTGGTCCTCTCCTTCCTTCTTTGATGCAAAATCTCTCATTGTTTTTCACTGAGAATACCAGTCTGGCCGACCCATGAATCTGGGATTCTCCTGGTTCCACCTCTCATTACTGTAGGGTGTTGGATTGTTGCTGTGTGCACCACTTTTGTCTGCCTGTATTTGGGTACTGGGATTGAACATGGGTTTTCAGGCTGTGGAACAAGCACCTTTAACCACTGAGCAATTTTCCAAGGCCCAATGCTTTGAGACTTTCATACATGTATGAAATGTATAATGTATTTTCATCATATTCACTCCGTTACTCTCTTGTCCCCCTCCGACTCCTGACGAGTCCCTTCTTCCCAACTAGTCTTTCTCCTACTTTGGTATTTTGGGGATACTCACAGTTTAATTGGGGTTGTTGCATGGGCATGGGTTGAGGGTTATTTCCTGGACATAATCTGCCCCACCCCCAGCATCTATTAGCTGTCATTAGCTCCCAAGAGGGACGAAGTCTCAAAACCCCTCCATATTCATGAGGAAATGCGAGCAGCTGCTATGAGTTCATGAGTGTGTCATGTCCTGAAGACACCATTCCTAACCTTCGGCAGGGCACATGGGCAATCAGAGTTTCATGATTCACATATATTTGAATATTTCTTCAGTAGAGTTGGGCTACTGGGCTTCACAGTCCAGCTCTACCACTGACAAGCTCTCTGATCTTTAAGAACTAATGTAGAAGTTGTTCACATTTCTTTTATAAACTACGGGATATGTGCTAAATATGCATATATTAGTTTGCAAGACCTAAACACATTTGAGGAACTTTAGAAAAAGGAAGCTCTTGAATACCTGCCCCTGGGCCCAAGATAAGAACCTATTGCTGAAGCAATCACAAAGTGTCATCAAGCAGCACCAAGAGATCCTTCTAGATCCAGAATGGTGAACAGCTCCCAGATGGTAACAAGTGTAGCATCGGAAGGTGTTGTATCAGCTGCCAGGGGAAATTGGTCAATGATATTTGGAGAAAGCAGAGACCACCGATATACAATACAGACAGTTGTCACAAGAATGCTGAACACACGGCTGTATGGAAGAGACCAGCCAGTCAAGAAATGCTCATCTGTAGCCCTAAACTGAGGAGGGTAATCAAGGGCTTAATGATTGGCTAAGAGATCTACTTAGTGACAGGGAGCCCTTAACTAGAGCTGGGATTCATGGCATAATCCTATGGGGACCAAGAACTTGCACTCCTAGGGGAAATTCCCACTACCAGAGAGCTACAGAGAGGCTACCCCCATTAGGAGCTAGCCAAAATAGCAGTGCTGTCTTGTTTAACCTATATTGATCTCACTCTCCAATGGAGATTCTGTTTGTATTTTTCAGAAGGCATTGAGAGGCCTGGGGACAACCCAATTCCACCAACAAGACATTGGATGATGGTTGAATTTTTGGCAGGAGACAAACCATCCCTGGCCTTCACACAGGGCCCAAATGAGACCTACGAGAAAGTGATGAGACAAACAGGAGACCAATCACCACAGCAAGTCTGATCACCCATGAAAGGTCAATGGAGACAGACACCAAGGATACCCAACAAAACCCAGGCCAAAGAGATCTCAACAACAAAGCAGGCTCAAAACTCACCCACTATGACTCAGGAAACTGAGAAGAAGAGGAGGCAGGTAGAATGTAAGAGCCATGGTGGGGGAGACTATCCAGAGACATTGCCCCTTCAGCAACAATACACAAGAAAGAAGGGGAAAAAACCCAGAAAAACTAGCTACCTCTGGTGCAGTTCATAAACCCCTATCCTATGGACAGATCCAGTATGCACACAGAGCAAAGTACCCCAGTGGGTAGGGGACAGAAAGGAGGGAAACGGGGATAACTTCACAAGTTTTGCTCATATAATGTATAAACTGATTCACAATAAAGATATTTTTAAAAAAAAGAAAAAGGAAGCTTGTCTCCCTTGTTTCAGTTACAAAGATGATGTGGGTTCAATTTTACCTGTGTAAAACAGGGAAGGATGGGCATTAAAAACCCACCAACAGATGTACACTAATATCCTGTTTGTGACTTCTTTCCTTTTTGGAACGGTGCAGTGAACATATTGAAGTCAGGCAACCCTCTCATTTAGATACTTTTAACACCAGCAAGTGTCCACACAGGTCTCTCTGTCATCTGGAAGAGATAGGACTTTGACTAAGGGGAAAACTTCTGTGGAGGAAACTTCCAGAATTTCCAGAACTTCAAAATCCAGACATAGAAAGATTGTGACTTCTGGTTCTCTGACTGTGAAATGGAAATGCTTGCTTCTAATACTGAGAAGGGGGAGGGTAGAGCCGGGCGGACTAGGGGGAATTGCAATTTCAACTCCAGTCCTCCAGCAATCTAGTAAGAGGATTGAGTCAAGGGCTAGGGTGATGGGAATTCCCAATACTCAGGACATATATGTTCTACATTGGTAGGAATGGTAAACCGAAAGAGTGTAGAGTCTGGATAGAAGTTGGACAGTCAGAGAATGGGCTCACAAGGGACCAGGGAGGCGGCAGCCCATAGTTTGAGGAATTCTGATGAAACAGGGGAAGAAATCTAATGAAGCCGAAGGAATGGTCTCAAAGGTGTTGTGAGGGCAAGGCTGAAGAGAGCACAGAGAGAAACATTAACGAAGATACAAGGTTACTGAGAGGGCAGTAAGATTAGGGGCCTAGGTGAAGGTGGACATTAGATTCAAAAAGCACATTAAGACTCCAGCCGGCTGCTGCTAGGAAGTGCTACTCCTGCCCTGCCTGCCTGAGCCAGCAAGAGCCTTGGAAACTACTGTGAAGAGAGACGTTCTCCCCACTCGCACCAGCCGGCAAAGAAATAGAAACATGAAGAAAATATTGGGACCAGCCAAGCAGCTCCAGAGACCCTGCACACAACATTGCCCAGCCTCCTCTCCCTCACATTATCGTGGTGACACCACCAGACATTGCAGGGAGCCAGGGGATCCACTCACCCCTCCTCCAGGCAACATCTGGATCATCTGGATCCAAACATCCGAAAGAACCCATCCAGACCAGCCCACAGTGCACAGGAGGAAACCAGATTCACAGCTCAGGGCAGGTGAAATAGAAACTCACCCTGAGCCTTTCTTGTTGATCCACCAGGAATTATTTTTATTGAAGTCAAAAAGACCATTATTGTTAATTCACTAAGAGGACATCTGAACAGCTGGTACGTCCACCAGCTGGGGTCACTACTTGTCATGGTTTGATCCAGGTGTCCCCCACAAACAAAGGAATGTCTTCTGATAGAACGATCCTCAGCTGATGGCAGTTTGGGTTCTACAACCTCAATGAAGCTGTGTTGTTGGGGGCGGGCTTATGGGGGTTATAAGCCAGCTACCCATTCCCAGTATTTGGCACACCTTCCTGCCGCTGTTTGCAGTGCTGTGGCGGAGGTGATGTCCAGCCCTCTGCTCATGCCATCGTTTTCCCTGCCAGAATGGAGTCTCCCCTCGAGTTCGTAAGCCAAATAAATCCATTCCTCCATAAACTGCTTTTATTTGGGTTCTTTCTGCGCAGCAACAAGAAAGCTGACTGCAACACTACTGATGTTAATATTCTACTCTGGAAGTAATATAGAGGTGACATCTGACATCTTGAGCTCCTGCTCTGAACATACAACTTCAGACCTATACATCTATACAGCTGATAAAACAAACAGAACATCCAAGCAGTGAAATAACCTGGAATGCAAAAACCTCAACACAGTAATTTAAGAAACACACACAAAAAAATCAAGGCAACATAGCTCCAAACATCATGAATTTCACAGTAAGAGACTGAATTAGACGAAGTGCCAGAAAATTCAAAAGAATATGTTCAAAGAAATCAAGGAAAAAAACAAACTCCTGAAGAAATCCCAAGAGAACACAGGAAATCCACTAAATGAAATAAGAAAATGGATACAAAATATGACTAATGATATAGAAATACTGAAGAAAACCCTATACTGCAAGTGAAAAGCACAATAAGTCAAATAAAAAACTGTAAAAACCCTCACCAGTAGAATGGGTCAGTGAGAAGACAAGGTGGAGGATTTGGGACATTCCAACAAGGAGAAAAATAAGTTAATGAGAAGATATGAGACATTTGGGACACTATGAAGAGACCAAACCTAAGAATTCTAGGAATAAAAAAGGACAGAAATTTTAATCTAATGTCTCAGTATTTTCGACAAAATTATAGAAAAAAATTTCCCAAAATTAGGGAAAGAGATGTCAATACAGATGCAGGTGGTATTTAGTACACCCAACAGTAAAGATCCCATCATATTATAATTAAACTACTAAACATAAAACTAAAAAATATATTGAAGGCAGCAAGAGAAGCACCTATAAAGACAAGCCCATCAGAATAACAAGCTTCTTATTTGAAATCCAGAAGAGCTTGGAATGATGTATTCCGAGCGGACACCCCCATCTGGTTCCTGATTTTAGTGGCAATGCTTTCAGTTTCCCCCATTTAGTACCATGTTGGCTGGAGGCTTGTCATAGCCTTGGTAATGGTAAGAGGTGGCCCTTCTCTTTCTAGGGCTTTTATCATGAAGGGAATTCCAGTTTCTTCAGGACCTTTATCATGAAGGGATGTTGGAGTTTCAAATGTCTTTTCTGCATTTATTGATATGATCATGAAATTTTTGTCCTTGAGTCCATTTATAGGCTGTATTATATTTATTTGTGTGTGTTGAACCATCTGGGTATGTGAAATAAAACCAACTTGAGGGCTGGAGAGATGGCCTCCATGCACGCATTTGCACTACCTGCATGCACGTGCTCCTACCCATGGACACATATGTATATTGCACACATATACATGTGCAAAAATGAATAAAACTAAATTTGTGAAATAAGTATTCTCTGTCGCCAGGCTTCTATGAAGATTTGATCATATAAAGATATACTTAGTGCTGAACACTGCATGGCCACTCCTTCCTTCTCAGCACTTGGGTGAGTTTTGAGTCACCCCAGTCCATCTGAAAAGAGAAGCTTCCCCAAGGAAAGGGAGAGTGGCATTTACATATGGACATAAACATAAGTATTTAGAGGGCATCTTGGTGGTCATAGTAGATCCTCAGTGGCAAAATTTGTTTATGATAAATTGTTTTGGAAATAAAATAAAAACAATAGGGTCACGGGAACTGGTAGTCAAATGTTGCAACTTTCAGCTGTTCAATTATTTGTGGCTTCTAGCTTAAATAATATTAGATGTTTAGCAATTTAAAGCTAAAATTTGGGGCTTGGGTTGTAGCTCAATAGCATAGCACTTCCCTAGTATGTGCAAGGCCTTGATTTCAAACTCACAAAATGAAAAAAAAAACCTAATAAATAATAAAATAAATGAATAAATAAAAAAATTAAATCCTAAAATTTGTATTAACATATAATCTTCTTAAATTCCCCATAAATTCCTTTTCTTAACCTTCTATGCACAGTTATCATTCAATTATTTTATTCCATAAATCTTACATGTCTCAAAGAATTTTATATCCTATCAAAGAAAAAGTGGCAAGTGAAAATGTAATGTTTTAAATATAGCCACGTGTGGTGGCACACTCCTTTAATCCCAGCACTCCAGAGGCAGAGGTAGGAGGATATATTTGCAAGGAGAGAGTTTCCATTGAAACATTGGGCATCATTCTGATGGGCTCACCTTTGTAAGTTATGAGCTATTTTTCTCTTGCTGCTTTTAGCTCCCTCCCTCTCTCTCCCTCTCTCTCTCTCCCTCTCTCTCCCTCCCTCCCTCTCTCCCTCTCTCTCTGCGTGTTTCCTGTGTTTATTGTTTTAACTATATCTTGACCCAGGGAATTTGGTGTTCTGTGTGCATCCTGTACCTGGATGGACCTTTCCTTCAAAAGATTTATAAAATTTTCCTCTATAATTTTATTGACGATATTTTCTATGCCCTTTTTCCTGTCATTCTTTACCTCCTTATGTGCCCATGATATGAAAGCTTGGTCTTTTGAACCTGTCCTCTATTTCTTTCATGTTTGTGGCTTCCCCATCTATTTCCTCTGCCTTGTCTTCAAGTCCTTGTAGAATGTCCTCCAAATGGTCGTTTTGTTATGTTAGTGAGGCTTTCTTGGGAGTTCCCACTCCCCATTTTTTGAGGTAGGGTCTCACTTTGTAGTCCCAGGCTGGCCTCAATCTCACCAATCTTCCTACCTCTGCCTCTGAAGTGCTGGGATTAAAGGTGTGCACCACCACATCCAGCTTTGGGAGCCTCTTAAGTGAGTTACTTCCTTTCTGTTTTCTGTCCGCATCTTCAGCATCTTTATTGAATTCCATTTTCATTTCTTGGTTTGAATGCTTTAATGTGTCCTGGAATTTATGTCTGCATTTGATTATGTCCTCTTTAAGGACAGAATCATCCATTGAGTTTGTCATGGTCAGCCACAAGCCACTGGGATGAATCTCCAAACCAGGCACAATTTTGGGGAGAAAAGTATTTATTGAAGAAACAGACCCAGGGGAAGTTAAGGAAAAAGGCTGTCCCCCTTTCACAGATCCAAGCAGAGACAGAGACAGCAACTCCAGAAGCAAGCAAGCACAATGTAACACTGTAAATCACAAAATAGCAGAATTGTAGGACTTGGGCTCCGGCCGCTGTTTTGCATATGTATCCCTAGAATTTTGCATCCAATTTAGAAATACCTTGGGGGGGGGCTAGACCCCAGGAGGCCAGGCCAAAGTGACACCTCCTCCAGCCAGAACTGGCTGGAGACAATTTACAATTATAATAAACCTTAGATTCTATTGGGGGACATCTATTCAAACTACCACAAAGTTATTTTTTGTTGTTGATTTTTATCCATTTCATTCAGCCATGTATTTAGTTCTTTTTGATTCTCTTTCATTTTATCCAACTATTTGCTCATGTGCTCATTAAGTTTGTTTAATATGCATAAATTGTATTTTGGAATTGTATGTCTGGAGTTTCCTCGGTAGTTTTCATTGGAGGCTTCCATTATGGGACTAGGCATTCTTGGCTGGGACATCTTGGCTCAATTTCTTGTGTTATTTGTTTTGCCTTGTGATTTGCCCATCTGGAGATAATCGTTTTGTTTTAGTGAGAATGCAGTAATTGCAGCTCTTGTGGAGCCTGTGTTGATTGGCCTGATCAGCCTTGATTCAGATAAGCATGGGCTGGAGGTCTATCTGCTAACGTGGGCTGGGCACACTGTGAGCTGAACAGTCTCTTCTTTCAGGTCTTTTCATGGGTTAGGTCTAGGGAATGTGACCAGCTCTGGTGTCTCCACAGGGTGGTGCATACAGGCAGGCGTGGGAGTGACATCAGTGCCTAATTTGAGTGAATGGGTTGGTCTGGCTTGGGTTGGACCTGAAGGTCTGATTGGGGCAGGTTCAGCACTCACCTGGACCTTCGTAATCCTACTCTGTGACCAGGGCTGGTGAGTGAGGTCAGGTAGAGTATTCCTACGTACTGTTGCACAGATGGGCAGGCCAGGGTGTGAGGTCAACACCAAATGGGCCTGATCTCCAGCCTGAACTTGAGGGCTGGGGCTGTACTGGTGGGACTGAGTGTGGTGGGGGAGCATTCACCTGGACCCTGGGTGGTCTACTTTATGCCTATAGCAGAGAGTGTCATCAGCTTAGGAGTTCCTATTCCGGGTGAAGCAGGCAGGCTGGCTGGGGAGCGAGGTCAGTGCCAAATGGGCCTGATTCCCAATGCAATGAGCAGAGCCTGGGGTTGTACCTGCAGGACTGAGTAGGGTGTAGGGAGTGCTCATCTGGACCCTGGGTGACCTACTCTGTGTCCAGACCTGGGGAATGCGATCATCTTGGGTGTCCCTATGTAATAATTTAAAAATGTGTATCAGATATATGTTAAGATGCTAGTGAATTACAAAATCAATTCTGTGTTCTTTAAATTACATTATAGTTTTAAAGGTCAAGATTTTCAGATGGTTTGGTTCCCCAAATAGTTATTATTTTGACTTATTAATTAGATGATCTCAAATGTTAATTACTAGTAACTTAAAATCTTAAACAAATAACTTTGAATTATCATTTAGATGGTTTTAAATGTTTTAATTCAAGAGCTTATTAATAACATAAAGATGCCAAAAGGAAAATTTAAGTAATTACACTAAGCCAACTGTAAGATTTTATAAGTAAAATGAAAGACTGCATGCTGAATTTTCTGTAAAGGATTTATGAAATGTTTACTAACAATTGGAATTTAAATGGTACTAACAGAAAAAACTTAAAGATATCTAGTAAAGATTTTAGATGATTCTCTGTGATCTTATCCTGAGATGAAATAGTTAAATAGTAACTAAGAAGTTTATTCAACATACGTAGAAGATCTAAAATAAGTCAAGCCTATTATAAAACTAAGACACATGTTGGTTCCCTGTTCTATCGCTTTTTTCTTGGCCATGATAATATAAACTATATTAATAGGCCGTCATGTGCTACCTGAACATGTTAAAGCTGGTGGCCAATTCAGAGTCACATGTCCCCTGCTCCAGATCAAAGCTGAGACTCTCCTAACTGCCATTTCCTGAAAAAGATATCTTAAACTTTCATATCATTCTTTAACTAGATTTGTTAACTTAGATTATGAAGAAGACATAGGACTGTCAATTAGTCAAAATATCTCTAAGTAATGTACAGAGATATTTAATTTATGCTACATCCTGCCAAATGTACAATTTCATTTGCCAAGTGAGAGTTCTCATTTTAATATTCTATTATTGATTTTTTTAACTTTACATTTAATTAATTTCCTGTTTTGTTAAACTGATTTACACTAATCCTGCCAAATGGCTATTCCTGGGTCTATCACTTAAGTGTTATAAAAGAAATAATCTAATTATGTTAATACCACTTAGACATAAGTTATTAGATTTCTTGCCTGAGATTCCCCTATTTTCATGAAAATTGTTTCATTGAATAAAACATAAAAATTTTTTTCTATTATTCAAAAATGCTTCTAATGCACATCAGATTAGTTGCTATCAATTTCTTTTTCAGGATAAGTAAAGAACCTCACTTGTCCAGACATGCTTTTCTTTTCCAAACCAAATTTATCAAAGGTTATATTTTGTCCAGCTTAAACAAAAAGGATTATCTTCAAACCAAGCTGTTTTAGTTTATTAATGACATATTCTACGTTACTTTTAAGATATGTGTGTGTGTGTGTGTGTGTGTGTGTGTGTGTGTGTGTGTGTGTGAGCTTGGAAATCTCAAGCTCCTACTGCTTAAAAGAATAAATTAGCTCTCAAGACATGGTATCTCCTCTAAGGTACAGCTGTGTGCTTAAACCGATTCCTTTTTCTAAACTGTTCCTGAGAGTCCAAAACCTGACATATTTATCTTTTGATTTCCTTGAATAATAGTCATGCTTGCCTCCAGTTGTATACAGATTAACAACAAATATTTTAAACCAAGATATCAAGTGTTATGTTTGTGACAATTTTCTAGGTGTCTGCTAGCTCCCTATTAAATTAATTTAAAATGTCTCTAAATATTAAGTGTATTTATAAGTACTAAACCCAATATACATACATAACTGCTAAATGCAACATACATGCCTTCTATCTTAAGCTTTCAGTTAAAATTTTAAATTGCAGCTCCCTAGGTTTTCATGATTAAGATATAATGATAATTTAATACATTTGGGCTCTTATTATATAAGCTTTATTTTAATAATACATAAAAGCATACATACAATACAACTGACCTTCTGTGTTCTCGTTCATTATGCCCCCAAAGTCTAAAAGTCGACAAGGTAGAGACCCAAAAACCCTGCTTTGTCCACCTCCAGCTTGAAGAAAGCAGACTGAGTTGATGACCATCTCTTAAATTATTTTGCTCTTAACTTTTAAAAAGAGACAGTAACAGGTACCCAGCCAAACACTAGGCTTAGTGGTCATTTAAAGTCTTCCTTAATATCTTTTTTCCTTAGTAATATTAAGAAGGGAAGGACTTGGGCTGGGAAGATGGCTCAGAGGTTAAATGTTGTTACTTGCAAAGCCTGCTGGTCTGGGCTCAATCCCCAGTACTCACTTAGGCTGGATGCAGAAAGTGGCACATGCATCTGGAGGTCCTTTGCAGTGGCAAGAGGCCCTAGTGCACCCAATCTCTTTGTCTGTCTCTTTTCTCTCTCTATCTCTCTGCTTATAAATAAATAGATACAATATTTTTTAAATTTGTACAATCCTAATGATGTTTCCCAAATGCCTATTTCTCTGTTTATAACAATAGATCTCCAGATATTGCTATACTTTTGTTGATGCTTACAAATTGTTGGCAAGAAATTTAAACTTATATATTTTCCAATAGATTAAGCCTTTATTTTATTTGCGGTAACATGTTTTTTCTTCAAACATAAGGTTTCCTAAGTATTATTCTGCTTCTGTTTGTCTACTCTTTCACTGTTTTTCTGTCCATAACAATAAGGTTTCTTAAATATTCTGCTTTTACCATGGGCATATATAATTTAGAGGTCAGTCAGTACTTTGTGCCAAAAATGTTGGCAGTAGTAATATAGGCTTTTAGTAACTGGAACTATGAATTGAAAATTTCCAATGAGAAAATACTTCATGCATGAAAGTGAAATTTATAATGAACTATTTGGTTGATAAAAGTGATCATGCATCATCTCTAAAATCTAAATCATAAAAAATTAATGTATTTCTGAGAAAAATGGCATAGCACATTAAAGATTCATGAAAGCAAATATAAATAGGTAATAAATGTCTGAAAATTCTGATGAAAAGAGTGAATGAATTTGCAGCGGCCTCAGAAAAATGGCTATGATGGTTGAATAAGAAACCCTTGAGCCCTCTGGGGAGGTGGCTCAGCGGAGAAAGTTCTTGCTGCTCAAATTGGTGTACATGCTTTTTATCCCCAGACCCCACCTATGGAAGATGCGGCAGGCTTACAATCCTAGCACACCGACATGGATGGAAAGATGGGAGGTGAAGACCGGAGAAATATCCAGAAATTTGTGACAAACATAGCAAAAAACACCAGAGTGAGAATCCAGAGAGAGAAAAACCCTGCCTCCAATGAGGTGGACTGGACAGGCAGACTTACCAGAAAGCTGTCCTCTGACCACCACATGCATGCTGTGGTACATGGGCACCCTCACACATGAACAAGCACACACCACACACACACACACACACACACACACACACACACACACACACACACACACGAAAATTAAAAAACTTAAAACAGAAAGCCTTGAGAGATCTTTCAGCAAAATGTAGTTCAGTTTCATTTAGGAAGGAGGGAAATGTTTGAATTCGGTTTCAGAAGAGAGGAAACAAGATTAGAAGAGCAGAGAGCCACACAGCCTGGTGGCCTAGAGTTGTGTGAATGAAGGGCTCTTTGCTGCATCTCTCCCTGTGTAGGACAAAGGTTCCCACCCTGGGAGCTCAGCTTCCTCCAAACCTGCTTCACAGCAGGGCTTCAGGGCTGTTGTGTCCTGTGTCCTTCCTTCCTTGGGTGATAGAGGTTCAACTCAGCTACCAAAGTAGGGTAGGGACACGACACGATGGGAATCCCTGAAGGAGATACTGCTATGAACTACATGGTAAATGTGGAGCCTGCACACACACACACACACACACACACACACACACACACACACACGCACAACAACAACAACAAAACAATTTTCATAAATTAATTCAGAACAGAAGAGTGAATATCCAAAGCAAGAAACCCTGCCTCAAATGAAAGACTCACCTGAAATTGTCCTCTGACCTTGTCTTGGTCAGCCACATGCTGCTAGGATGAATCACCAAACCAGGTACAGTTAATGGGAAGAAAGGATTTAGTGAAGCCACAGAGAGAGAGGAAGTTCCATAGTGGTGAAAGAGGCTGTGCCCCCATTCACAGGTCCAAACAGAGAGAAGCCATTACCAGCACACTCACACACACACACACACACACACACACACACACACACACACACACCAACAAACAGGTGGAGGAAAGAAAGAGAGATGTCCCTCCCCTAGAGCTTCCTTATAACTTGCCCCCGACTGAGAGGGCTGTCCACTCTGGAGAAAGGACCCCCTCCTTTAGTTAATCTTTCCTATAAACAACCTCAGAGACTCACCCAAGATTACTGTGGATTACAAAACAGGTCAAGTTGGCAAGTTTCCTTCCTCCAGACTCTTTACCTCATTTTATCTTCTCATTGACTAATCTGCATTTTTCTCCATCTCTCCCCATGAGGACTCTTCACTACATGAAATGGAATTTCTTTGTCCATGGCAGGCAAAGTTTCAAGCTCAAGTGAGTTCTGATCACCATAAATCAGAATTGGAGACAGAGATCAGATTTGTCTACACCAGAGATGTCCCAATGACTTTGCCACAACTTCTGACCTCATTTTGAAGGCACAATGCAGACTCAGGTCCAGATAGATTGCAGGGAAGGATGGTGAAGGGTGGATTGGCTTCTTTGTAGGCCCAACCCTAAGGCATTCCTTAGCTTCACAGGCTCTAGCAAGCCCATTGGGTGGTCCTCAGCATTGTCAGGAAAGTACCCAGCATTTTTCAATTTCTACTTTTTGCATGTAAATACGTCTGTCATGGATGTGAGTGTATGCATGTTTGCATGTGTATCCTAGAGATACACACTGGAAGATGGACTATGATTTGCAATGGAGACCAGAAGATGTTATGATAGAACAGAAGTCCCTGATTGGCAAGTAAAGCCGCTGGACCGTGGTTTGCAAAGGAGACCCGAAGACGTCTTGGACATACCAGGACTGTGCAAGGGCGACCATGGAGTCCTGTCAGCTTGGGATGGAAGTTTTCCCCAAGTACTCAGCCAAGCTGCAAAGGTGGAATTGGACAGCCACTGGCTGTGATATTGGACTTGAACTGCAGATGTCTGATGCTGGCATAGGTGTTGTTGAGTTTGCATTGGTCCAGTCTTTCCCTGTTATGCCTCGTAGCAGTGGGAAATGTTTACTCTGTGGCGTTAAATGTTAAAAGTAAGTAACTTGTTTTGATTTTACAGAACTCACAGTTAAGAGACTTTACCTTGTATTGGGGGAGATTATGCATTTGCGGTTGTATGTGGGAAGATGGAATTATGATCTTGTCACCGTCTTCATTTGGTAATTATGATGTAAGAAAATATGGTGTGATGTCAAGTTGACAAGGGGTGGACTTGTGTTAGTTAGGTTTTGTTGTCAACTTGACCTTTTTAATGTTGTATACAGGAAGGCAGCCCGTTCAGTAGGGGCAGAATGTGTGTAAGTTCAGGGAAACTAGAAATGAACATCCCTTCCTGGGAGGGCAGTGCAGGAAGGAAATTCCAGAGACTGAGGAAGCCAACAAGTCTGGAAAAGGGTTGCAAGACCCTGCCCTAAAGCTATATAAAGGAGAAGGAAATTTCTCTCTCTTTGCCCCTGCCTGTTTTGCTTGTGTGTGTGGTGTTAGTGATGGGTGTCTTTCTCTGCTTGGACTGTGAACTAGGTCCAGCCTCTTTCGCCATTTTGGAAGTTCCCCTGGATCTGTAGCTTCAATAAATCCTTTCCCCCCATAAACTGTGTCAGGTTTGGAGATCCATTCCAGTGGCATGTGGCTGACTACAAAATGCATAGAACTATCCTACAAAAATATTATGTGTAATTCTTCAACTGAAAACATGAAAGTTTACAACTCCTGGAAAAGAAGTTCCAGGTCAAATTCAGGTGATGAGTAAATCACTCTATCTTCAGAGTGAAAGTTAAAGGACACATTTCTTAATAATTATAATAGCCACACTAATTTATTAGAGATGCACAAAGTGATATAAATTGTCTGAAAGTTGAAATTCATGTGTATAGACTTTCAGGTTATGATGGCAATAGAGGCTGCCTCTATGTGATGTAGTGAGTGAGGAACATCAGATAACAAAGATGGACTCTATTCTAAACAGTCTGGAAAAGCCTCAGGAATCACAGATTAAGTGATAGGGTAGCTAAAAGTGCAGAGACAGAAAGGCTATGCAGTGCAAAGGAATGGTGAACACATGTCCAGACCCAGCTCTGCAGTGGTGGTGGTAGATGGGACAAGTTCAGGTGGCAGGAAGCACAGGAGAGAGTGGCTAGCAACCTTGCTCTTTGTGGGGAGGAGAAGACCTCAATAACTGAGGACAGCTGCAGAGGCTGATAGATCCAAGCTTGCGGAGAGTGGATGGCTTGGTCTCTGGGGTCATCTATGAGCTTCAGGTCACAGCACAGTGTCAGTGACACTCAGAACTCTGAAGCTCAGATCCTGTGCTGCACTCAGATCCAATATCCTCCCTCCTCTCCCTCCTGAAGAGCCTCTGCTGCTTGCAAGATGTGGAAGCTGGCACTCTCCCTCCAGTGCTGAGCTTAGTGCTCTGTCAGCTTGCCTCAGTGTTAGTTTTTTTTTTTTAAAAAAAACTACTTTTATTCTTTTTTTAAAAAATATTTATTTCTTTATTTGCAAGCAGAGAGATAGAGAGGAGAGACAAACAGAGAGAATGGGTGCACTGCAAACGAACTCCTTATGCATTGCCACTTTGTGCATCTTGCTGTATGTGGGTACTGGGGAATCAAACCTGAGTTTATAGGCTTTGCAAGCAAGAACCTTAACTGCTCAGCTATCTCTTCACCCTATTTTGATTCTTAAGTTTATCTAATTTTGCTTATGTATTTTATTTATTGTGCAATAAAGGTTTTTACTTGCTGTTTTCCCTTACTTCCTACATTTCTTTTTCATTGCACTTTAAAAAAATTTAATTTAACCTTGCTTCTCCTTCTTCCATTTTCTCTGCCCTATCCATTTATTTCATTCACTTATGATTTTGCTTTTGTGTTGAAGCATCTTAAATTTCATCACCTACTATTTTAGGTTCTATGATTATTGTAGCAAAATGAGCATGAGCTCACTGCCCCCCCCCCCACATTCACTGTTCCATCCTACTGATGTTTGTCTTCCAGGTGGCTAATCTCCTTGCATGAAGTGGGAAACTGTCAGGGCTCTGAAGTTCTGTGAGATAAGGAAGAGATAAGGCCGGAGGATACCTGGGGAGTATATCTGAATTTCCTGAGACCTATTGTAAATGTGTAATGGTAATTTGCATGTATAACATCACATACCCTACTCTGTACTGACTATAAAATGTCTTTGTAACTGGGGTTCGAGGCCAATGCTTCATTTATGCTTGGACCCCCAGGCCCGAATGAAAATTAAACTCCCCTCTCCTCTTGCTGCAAAGGCTTTGTCTGTTTATTACTGGAATATTTCCACAACATGATCATTTAAGTAGTTGGGTTCGATGAATTTTGAGCATATTTTTATGTCACATTGGTATAGTTGTTTATGGTGGTTTGTGTTATTCTGTAAAAGACTTTGACTATAAAGATACTTTAATAAAAATGAAAGATGTGCAAGATATGCAAGCCAGTCAATGTGAAAATCACACATAGATATATAAGAAACATGAAAAGTCATGAAACATACCACATCCAACTTTCATAACACTTCAATCACTGAATCCAATGTACTAAATTATTGAAAAAATGCCTGATAAATAATTCAAAATCTACTCAGAAAAGTCATCAAATACTTTAAAGAGGACATAAGCAAACAGCTAAAGGAATTAAAGCAGTCAATTCAGGACCTGGATGAGAAGGAGAGCACATGGATAACAAAGTCAGAAATGCAGATGAAAAATTTACAAATTGGGGGGGGGGGTAGATGGCTTCTTTTCAAATCCTAAGGACCTGGGTTTGATTCCTCAGTACCTCGTAAAGACAGATACACAAAGTGACACGTGAATCAGGAGTTTGTCTGCAGTGGCTGGAGGCCCTGGCATATCCATTCTCTCTTTCTGTCTTTCTTATCTCTATGTCTCTCTGCTTATAAAAAAATTTTTTTTAATTTACAAAGGATAGTGAGACGTAAGAAAAAGTGCAGGAAATAAAAAGGCCAATTAGTCAAATAATTCACTTGAACCACAATAATAAAATACACAGAGAAATAAAAAGTTGTGACAAAATAATAGAGAATAATCACTTTGCATATACAATTTTGAAATTAGAGGAATTCATTCACTTTTGAGGCTGTCATAATATTTTCAAATTGATTAAGCCGAAACTAAAATTAATAGGTATTACTCCTTTTAAAAAATTGAGACATAGGACTTACACATCTTCCTGGGATGCACTGAGGAAATTCAATAAAGGTAAACTGTATTTAATAACTAAGTCCTGGTAATTCTATCTCCAGCCATTCTTCTGTATTGGGAAATTACCACTTTCCTTTTTGTTTTGGAAGAAATGTTTCAATGTTCTACCTTTAATTTTTAAAATTCCTTTTTTCATGTTTATAAGTGTAACTGAAGAAATAGTGTAGGGTGGCATCCACTTGCTGTAGTAGATTTCTGATGAGAGGCTAGGCATTACCACATTGCAGCCAGCTGTAAAACAAAGACAACAAAGTTCAAATTAGGGAAACGCTTTATGAAGGATCCCTATCATTTACAAGTGTCTCTATACCATAAAAATATGTTGTAAAGATCTTGTTTATAAGTTTTGTGAAATAGGAAAACGCCTACTGTCCTCTGACTTTTAGATCAGAGTGTCATGCCTTCTCTCATCAGTGAAAGGAAGCAGCAAGAACGACTTAGCTCTGAACACCCAGTGGGGCTGGGCTCACCCCCAGTGACACACCTCCCTCAGCACCTCTCAAAGGCTCCACCAGCTGGGGACTAAGTAGGAGGCTTAATCGCAAACACGTAAGGTTAAGGAGTTCACATTCAAATCACCACATTCTGCCTCTGGGCACCATCGACTCACAGCCATGCCATGATTAACACTTCATTCAGTACAACTTAAAAAGTCCCCAGAGTCTTTATCAATCCCAACAGGGTTAAAAAGAATACAAAGAGCCAACGCTCCTGTGAGATCAGTCAAAACAAATGGATCCATTTGGGGAAGGAAGACATTGCTGAACCTACCAAGCTTCACCTGAGATCCACAGTATGAGCTTGAGGCCCGGCCCATAGCAGATTCAGAGACGTAAGGAAAAGGTTCATTCTGAATAGAGAGCATCATGAACAGGCTGCAGGAGCCATGAAAGCATCACCTGCCAGGCTTCCTGAGTGCATCCCAGGTTGACCCACAAAGTGTTCTGCAGACTTTCTTTAGCAGGAAGAGCTCTCCCAGCGGTGCCGAGAGTGTGGGAGCCAATCCAGCTTTCAAACCTCGATGAATACGGGGCTAGGTTTCCTCATCATTAAC
>PVHP010028681.1:0-22939 GCA_004024765.1 Zapus hudsonius | reverse complement strand
TCTCTCTCTCTCTCTCTCTCTCTCTCTCTCTCTCTCTCTCTCTCTCTCTCTGCTTAACGATGTGTGCTCTCTCCATCCCCTGTTTCTGCATCTGCAGATTCCACCAACTGGAGTAGTTATTGAGTTTAAATGAGCAGACTGTTATTAAAAGTTCAAGTCAAACTTTTTATTCATTATTTTCATTCTAAACTTCTAAATTCTAAGTCATTACCTAAAGTAGCAAAGCTCAATGTGGAAGAAACAAATATTTTAAGGGAAGAAAGTAATAAAAAATGTGAAAATGAAGGTTTGTTTTTTACTCCCTAGGATATCATGGCTCATCCTTCCAGTACTGAAATTACTGGCAGAAATCTCAACCATATCATATATATGACCAAACCCCCCCTCACTCCCCCCCACAAAACTGCTGTGGGGGACAGACCAAAGAATCTTGTAGACAAGGTCAAGGGGAGAGTTGGAATGCATCCTGTGTCATTCAGCTCAAGTATTCAATATTTATTTAGATCTACGTAGATGAAATAAATATTTTTTCCCTGAACAATCACCTCTAGGCTCAATTCCATCTTGTGTGGGCAGGCAGGCCATCTCATGAAGACATTCCATTCTTCTCTGTTATCAACTCCCAAAGGGAAAGGCTTTCGTCTTCCCTGAAACCTAATCTATGACTTCATAAACTTCTTAAATTGTGTAGGTACCCAACAAACATTAATTGATGACAAAGATATCCAACAGCATTTGCATTTATTCATGGCATGATTCTTCTATTTAAAGCACGTCTTTATATACTTCTCATTCTTCAGCAAAAAAGAAAAATATCCCCCTAAAACTGTTTTCTCTTGCCAATTCTGTATTTAACATCTGCACAGAGCACAATGTATGCTTATTTTAAACAAATGTGTGGGCACAGTGGTTATCTTGATTCGGGAACAGAAATGACAATACAGAGAAATTACAGTTTTTAGAAAGGAAATTTAACCTTGGGGTTTGAAGTTAATGGAGACATAACTGGAAAGAGGCAAGGAAGGAATTCCATTCCGACGCTATTATGTTAAAACTAACTTTGGTCATAACTTTTTCCTTTTTCCTCATATAAGGACTAGAGAGAGTTTCTGTGCCTACCTAGGAATAGGTCTGAGTTATACCAGGTTTTCCAGCAGAGGTCAATTAGCAGAATCACTGGTATGTTAGCATGTATCTGACCTCTAACCTCAGTTGTACCATCATTGGAAGACTTTGGGAATGTTGCTTAACTCATTGGTTACTTTAAAAAAATACCATGTAAATATTTTCTGATTATTGGCACACCTTAATGCTTATTGATTTGGGCAGGAGACAATGTATTTCTACACGTCTCTGAAACTTCCCCCAGGGAAGGCTGTGCTAATGAATAGTATTTGTAAAGTACTTGGAAATCCCGCAATTAAAAACTAACCATGGGCTGGAGAGATGGCTCAGCAGTAAGGCACTTGCCTCCAGTGCCTAAGGCCCTGGGTTCAATTCCCCAGGACCCACATAAGCCAGAACCACAAGGTGGTGGCCCTGGTGTATTTTCTTTCTCTCTCTCTCTCTCTCTCTCTCTCTCTCTCTCTCTCTCTCTCTCTCTGTATCTTTCTGCTTGAAAATGAATAAATAAAATAAAATAAAAAAGATCTCATTAGGTAAGTGTCTTTAAAAAAAACTAACCATGTCAGAGCAAAAAAAAATATTTGTATTAACATACCATATACTGAAACATATGTTACAAATTAAGGGAGTGCACATGATAGTGAAAATGGGTCTCCAGGGCATTGGCTTGTGCTATTTTTATACCAAGATATGTCACAGCAAGCTGGGTGTGCCAGAGTCACACTGCCAATGTTCAAATGCCACAGAATTCAGTCTTTTCACGGATACTTGATAAGCTTATATTCAGCACTTGGGTCTCTGTTTACCATCATATGAAATCTGTGTGAGGGACAGTTGCACACTACAGGGCCATATGCTTCCTCCTCTTCTTGAATGAGTGTCACAGTTAGAGATCAGTTGACAGATATATATGATTTTAAAAAGTAATGGTTTCCATAGTCCCCTCCTTCTACATGGATACTTATGCTATTTGAGACATATTTGGCAGAGACAGGATTAAGACAATTGTCTTCTCTGATATATAACTGCAGACTAATCCATGGGTCCTACACCCACTCTGTGAATGATCATGATAGTATTTTGAGGGAAATATATATATATATATATATATATATATATATATATATATATATATATATATACTCACATATATGTTTGGGACAGGAGAGTATGGCTCTGCACTTTCCCATACTGGTTGCTGGTTGCCCTACCGTCTTCCTAGGACGTTCTACTTCATAAGTCTGGCCATGAATCTGAACAATTACACTGTAACAAGTCCCATACAAAATCACCGCTGCTCTGGGTTCTTTCTTATGGATCACAACTCTGACAAGGAGACAAAATGCCAATTGACATTTTGTAGTGAAAGCCTGAGTTGTATCTGAGCCAACCTCCCTGACACAGATGACTTCCATGTGTGTCATATGTAATCTGAAGATTTGGGAACACAGTCATATGCCTTTTTTTCCTAATTAGTTATGAGCTAGCTGACAAGGCCAGATAAAGGAAGAACATATTAATTCACTTATTTGCCCAGCACCTACAATACACTCATGTATAAGGACTTATCAGGAAATGAAGCAGACAAATTTCTTGCCTGAGCAGAGATGACATTGAAGCAGGATGAGATACCTATAAAGATGAACGTGATATTTGTAGAAACTATGTGGTGGATGATGGCAGAGAACAAGTAAATATCAGACAAGGAGGAAAAAATGTATGGGGGGAAATGTGATTTTTTAAATGTATAGGTGTGGTGTGAGTGTGTGTGTGTATGTGTCTTTGTTTATATGTATGTGGAAGCACAAGTGTGTGGGGGTGCATGTGGATGGGCGTGCACATGTGTGTGGAGACCATGTTTGTCTTCCATTCTTGGATTGCTCTTGGTTTTTGAGATAAGGTCACTCACTGAATCTGGAGCTCGCTAATTGGGCTAATCTAGTTATACCTGGTAAGCCTCATGGATCCTCCTATTTCTGCCTCCCTTGGTGCTGGGACTATAGGTGCACGCTGCCTTGCCTGGATTTTACACTGGTGCTGGGGATCCAAACTCGGGTCCTCATGCTTGCAAGGATGGACTGAGTTATCACCTCCCCAAATGTTGTGATTTTTAATGGAGAATTCATCATAAAATCTCATTATAAGTAGACATTTGGGCAAAAATTTCAGGGACCTGGTGAGGAAGTATGCCATGCAAAGAAGGTAAGTGTGGGCAAAAGACCTCCTACAGTGTTTGAGGAATAGTCCAGAAGTCCAGCACGGCTGGCATCAATCAAGTTAGTGGGAGTGAGTGCGTCTTGGTAAAGACAAAGCCAAAATGAACACAGCCAAGAGTGGGTTAAAATCTATTTAGCTGGTAATGGGAGCTCAAGTAATTTCCATGAACAACAACCACTAAAGCATGGGAACTTGCTTTCAGGGAGACTCTACATAGTTCTACGAATGGGTCCTTACCTGGGCATGCTCATTTAAGGAGTGCATTCCCAAACGTGCTCAGACTAAGGACATAGTTCAAGAAGGAAAGGTAGTCTACACATCCTGGGCATGCTTATCTCAAGGTCACTGAGTACATGTTTAAAAGATGGGCAGCTCTGTGTCTGGGTATGTGCAGGTTCATTGTAAAGTTTAGCTAAAAATTAAAAAAAAAAACTTTGAAGGTATATTAATATGTTAATTTGTCTCTAAATGATTCTGTTCTCCTTAGCAGCAAAAAGTAGGAGAAGAGAAAGGCATGAGGGGAGGGAAACGTGAGGGGTCTTTACTACATATCCCTTGGTACCATCATAACATTTGAGCAAAGAATTTGCATGGTCCAGCTCACATGATCAATCCAGCTGGCTTCCAGGCTGAGAAGAGACTTTAGAAACGAGATCTGGAGCAACAATACATGGTGGGAAGTCATCGTTGCTCACTTGGAGAGAGGGAATGGAGGCCTGCTCTAGGAGCGGGGGTGAAAACAGAAAGACTAACTTAAGTTGCCCCTTTTACTTTGCTTCATGAACCATTCAAGACTTATTATCCAATAGAAAGAGATACAACCCACAGTTCGGTGGCATTCAAGCAGAAGTTCAGATAAACATCATGTCTTCTGTGTAAAGAACTAAGATACAGTTCAAGCAAAATAATAATTACTGCTGAGGGAGAAAATGAAGGTTCTTCTTAATCCCTTGGCAACTCGTATGGATGCAGCTCCTGATGGATTTAAGGCATCGCCATTAAAGACAGACTGCTATCATGATGAAATGTTTTTAAGGCTATTCCTCCTCGACTTTGATGGCTGTGTGTGTGTGTGTGTGTGTGTCTCATTTGTCCCACTGGGTTTAATTTGGGTTGCTCCCATAGGGGTGGGAGGGTCATTGACCAGAGCATGTACAACTTACCAGTGGCTGCGTCACTGAAGAGAATGTCTCCCCATCTTCCAGCAACCATTAACTGCCAATAGCTTCTCAGGGAGAGATGGGGGCTTCCTGTCCTCCTCCACAATCCATGATGGAACATCAATGGGCCAAGTGCTGTGAAGGTCTTGTGCAGGTGACGACAGTGGCTATGACAGCCATGATCTGCTGAGAAGGAAGCATTTCACAGCACTCCTCCTCATCCTCTGGCTCTTGCTTTCTTTCCTCTTCCTCTTCAAGCATGTCCCCTGAGCCTTGAAAAGAGTGAGAAGGATATCTCATTTACCACCCAGCACACAACAGTTAGTTATTCTCTGTGCTTTGATGAGTTTTGAGCCTTCTCAGTGGTCATGGCCAACTGCTAAGAAACCTCGATGAACAAATCTGAGAGAAGCATTAATCTGTGGACACAAACATAAATAAGTAAAAGCAATTTGATGGGTACAACATATCCACTAAGCAAAACAATAGTATCAGCTTCTCTCCTAGGGCTCTTGCCCTCCTTAACTACAGGTTCTAGTTTTCAGCACCAGGCAGGAATTCCCTGACACAGAAGGAGCCTCAAATCCAATCAGTAAGCGGTTGTTTACCCCATAATAGTTATGCCGCTATTGCACCTGTAGGCACATCTTGTCTATGAGGTCAGTTGTATAGCACACAGTGTCCACCACTGAATAGGATTGTTGGTGACTTTTCTCACCAAGCAGCCCACATGACACCTCATAGTACTATGAAGGGGGAAGAGGAAAAGAGAAGGAATAAAAGGCAATCATGATCAACATACATTATATGTATAAATTTTTTTTCAATAAGTAAAATGTCTAAGGCTGTGTATCTATAAAGAAAAAAGGTTTATTTTTCCTGAACTTTTTTTTTTACTTTCTTGGATTGTCTTTGTGGTTTTATCTGTGGTTTCTTCAGCAATAGGATCTTACCTTTGCCCTGGGGCAGGTATTCAAGTGCTTTGACAGAGCCTGTCTTATTTTGGGGACCTCCTGGGTCTCTTGGATCTGTGGGAAGGAACCAATAGCTGGGACAGGGAGTTGCAGGCCTGATCGATTTTTCATGGGGTTAGGCTTCCTCCCATATATTCATGGACCCTCTTACCAGGTGATGTCCACATCTTCCTTGAGAGTTTACTGTATGAAAGTAAGGATTTTATTATTTCAATTCATTATTAGTTTAGCTTATTGTATAGGTCCCCCCCTCCTCCCCACCTATTCCTTCTATCCCCTTTTACAGTCTCTCATTTCATCTGTTAGGTTTGCTTAGAGCTTAGTCTTAACCTAATATGTTTCCTATACTTTTTAAATTTAATCTTTATTGTCCAAATTAGATACATTGTATGAGCAAATATTGTATTGGTATTCCCATTTCCCTCCTCCCTGTCCCCATTCCACTTGGTATCCTCCTCGGTGGGTACACTGGATCAGTCCATGTGGCAAGGGGTTATGGATAGCACAGAAGGCAACAAGGTTGCCCCCCCTTTATGAATAGGAGCTGAGGGGGGTAATGTTTCTTGGTACTCTCTCCCACCATGGCTCTTACAACCTTTCTGCCCCCTCTTCCACTCAGTTCCCTGAGTCCTATCCTTTTGAAAGTCAGTAGCATAAAGTGGGGCCATTGCATCTGTTTGGACTCTGGTGATGGCAGAGCACATTTGAAAGAAATCATACAGTGATACAGGAAGCAGGCAGTATTCATGGGTCAGGTTACTTTATAGCAACTCCTTCTTGCAGAAACTAAATGGGGTCTCTCAAGAGTTACACTAACCACAATGTTCTGTTCACTGTCTACTCAACTCCTACCTCCCCATCACCACTACTACATTGGGGACCATTGCATGAAACATTGGGGGAAACCACAACAACAGATGAACACAGGTCATGGAAATCTGTAAGACAGTACCGAACTCAAACTTTCGCATAATCTGGACCTGTTATAGCCATGTGACATCTGGGAAATTACTTGATCTCCTACCACCTTGATTTCTTCATCTATAAAAGTGGAGACGGGGGTTTAATTGAGTAGATCTTTTGTAGGATTCATGGGAACATGACAAGTATTCATCTGGACACTTCGTTCCTTGCCCTGCAAGACACACAAACAGCTTTTCATTAGGATGATGAGGGAAACAACTTGGTAACTTTTCTATGTTATATCAATTGAGATAGATCAACTAACTGATGACCCCTCCAGTACAAAATAGTCTAAAAGCTTGGAGCTGATCTCTACCCCCTCTTCCTTCCTTCCCTCCCTATCACCTTGGAGCCATTAATTAACAAGGTAGGTTAGGTCCCCTTATTGAAGTGGGCAGGTCTTCATTTGAGCAGTTAGGAGAGCATCTCTCTATCAGATGGAAGCGGATGTGACAGGGAAATGCTGTGTGCTCCTACATAGCTGTTAGGGATATCCTTGGAAAGTTGGCTAAATGTAAATGTGGTCTGTGGTTTAGATAGTAAGAATGTCACCTGTGTTCATCTCTCCATCTTGATGGTTGTGTTGTGGTCATAAGGAAGAATGTCCTTTTGGATAAAATACCCAACAAAGCATTTGGAGCTGATGGGAGTGATTAGACGATGATTGTATCTGCAATTCACCTTCCAGTATTTCAGAGAAAAAGGAAAGAAAAAAATGAACTTTTTAACAGGGTTCTTGCTACTTTCTTTGTTTGATATTATTCCAAAATTATAAAAAGTCTCATTATAAGGATATAAATACTTATTGGAGGTTGAGTGTTCAGTACTCAATAAGACATCTTTGCCACACCCTCCAAGATCATGGAAAATTCCAAAATAGAGGAAACATTGTAAGATGTAGAAGTGGGAGACGAGTGCTTTGAGACACCATCTTCTGGATATGAAGTCACCTGACCATTGTGTTCTGACTGTATGAAATTGATATTTCAACATGTCTGATGGAGGAGGGCACAAAAAAGAAGTCATCAGTTTGGTGAAGGGCCATGCTTTCGGGGGGGCAATGGAAGGTATTGTAAAGATATTATGATCTAATTGTATTTTGTGCATGTTGAAATTGTCACAAAAAGTTTAAAAGATAAAAAAGTTTAAAAAATAAATACTATTTAATAAGATAAAGGCATTGGATAGCTTATAAGGCACTAAAATTAAAAGCTTAGAGACATAGTATTAAACCCTCCTCGTTTAGGTGTTAAGCAGCTTTAATTTTTACTTGGTATTCTTTGTGTTTTATATTAATGAGTTCACAAAAGATGGCAGCTTAGTTCCCCAGTACTTATTAAGTATAATTTTGTTCATTTATGCCAACCTAGAATCTAACCATCTTGTTCAAATAATAAAGATTAGGTTTTGTTTTGTTTTTTTCCAAAGAAGACAGCAACAGGTTGGTATCAAAGCCCGTTTCCATGACTACTCGACAGCTGTGCAAACTTGCTCAAAATACTCGACATCTCTGTGTCTTGGCTTACGGATCCATGACATGTGGATAATGATTTGTAACTATGAGAATTAAATTTAATAATCCAAACAAGCATTTTCACACTGAGTAGAAGGTAGCCAGTAATTAGTAAGTGCTAGCTGTCGCCCACTAAATATATAATTTAATAATACATAATAAGCATGATTATGCCAATGGAAGTGAATGCTTTAGGATAATCCCTTTCTATATAAACTAATTTTATTTTCAAATGTGTGTTTAAGATGTTTGAACTAGAATTATAGATGAGAGGAACAGAAAATTAAAGATTTGGTCCCTTACACATCAGAGTGAAAGGATAACTGTGGAAAATAAATATATAATTTATATTACTAAACTGCTATCAATTCTTTTCAACAACAATAATAATATGTAACAAATCATCCCAAAATTCCATTCCTTACAACAGTTACTTACTCTCATGCTCAGAGATCAATATGATCCTATATCATGTTGCCTATATCAGAGTCTATGAGCCACCTGACACCGGCTGGGCTCGGCTGATTGGGTTTATTCCAAGCTGAGTTATGTAGCTTAGCTCCTGACTCTGGTGTAGGCTCAAGGCAACTCCATGCATCTTGCATTGTCCTTAAGCCAAAAGCTATGCAAGCATCTTCTCTTGTGATAAGCAGAGGAGCCTAAACCACACCTCCTTTGATGCAACACATTCAAGCTCTTGGTGCATATCTCGTCCCCCAGCTTTTCATTGTTTATGTCGGGTAACAGGAACTAATGGACATGAATGAGGTGTAAGCATTTTCTTCCACAGAGGGAAAATACACAGATGTAATAATCCTGTTAGAGGGACCCAAAGATTTAGGACCAAGGATTTGGTCTGCAAGCCACCGTGTTTGAATTGTGTATACTCTGTGTCTAGAACTCTGAATATCTTTATAAGAAAAAGCCACAGCAGACCAGCACATCAGATTGCTTCCCCAGGAGCACCTATGAACTTAATCTGATTGACTTCCCTGCCTTTACCCAGCCCCACACATGAGTCATGAAACAAAGTGCAAATAACTTGATAATAATTCATGGTCATGATGTTGAGATATTGTTCTTGCAAAACTCTTCCAATGTGGAATTAAACATGCATTGAATTGTTATCATAGTCTAACCAGTAACGTATTCCTTCCTCTTTTTGAGTTCATTTTGCAGAAAGAGTGTCTTATTTGATTTCTGCAAATTTTATGAAACATAGTCTTGCATATAGCACATGCTCAATAAATTCAGATGGAAAGATTAGGGGACAGAATGAATGCTAAAGAAGTTAGGCATGACTTTGCCTTTTAGTTCATGTTACTATGCTTTTCCAAATGGAGAAGTAAATTTTTATGTCACACTCAGCATAAATGCTATGGAAATTTATTACCTGAAATAAGTATATGATCTTAAAGGTATATTAACAAAGACAATCAAGCTATTTAGAAACTGGTTTCTGTGTGACATTTTTAAGCTAAAAACACATCCTGGCCCTTCCATGTAGGTATTGCTTTACGTTTATTGTAAACCTTTTAAAATCCCCTGTAAAAACCACAAGTTTATATGCCCTGCTCTACTTAGCTGTTTATTGTTTACGTGTTTCCTGTGAAGACAGCTAGCCAGACAAAGGCCAATAAAAGAAAACTGTTCCTATCAAGCATTTACCAGTACCTGAGTAATGAGATTTGTTTTTTAACCAGTCGTGGTCCACTGTTTCTCTAAGAACACACCCATTGGAAACATTTGAAATGGATGGAAAGTTATAAGCCAGCTAAGATGTCCCTCTAAAAAACAGTGAAGTGTACACTAATCCAATTGTTCCAGTGCAGGCTCTGGGCTTTGAAAACAAGCCTTCTGCATTGGCTCCCCCTGCTGGATGTGAACATGCACTGTCCCTTGAAATTGATGGAAACCATATACCTGAATCTTTTTCATCTGAAGGCATGTTCTTCAAATGGCAAATCCAGCCCACTTCTACGATGCATTTACTGTGTGATAAACATGTCAAGCGTTTCCTGTGTTTGTTTCCCAAGGGAAGAAATAGTTAATCAGAAAACTGCACAGCCGAGTGTCAAACTAGAGCACACCACTGGGAAGCCCGTGGGAGGGAGGGAGGGAGGGATGGTGCAGCGTGTTGTGTGTGTGTGTGTGTGTGTGTGTGTGTGTGTAATACAGGAACTGTGGGTTAGCTAAACCACCAGAAGGGTTGTTATAAGGACACTGGATTTGGGGATCCGACTTTAAATCTTCTCCTTAAGCATTAAAACTCCTCATATTCCTATGACTTGATTTGTTTCTTTCCCTGCTTATCTTCTTAAGACGCCTATCCATCCCTATTTTCTAAGGGACATGCTAACCACGATGATAATTTTAAATGCAGCCTGTCACCTGCAGACTTCAGGACATTTGTGAAATCTGTGTTAGGACATCTGCCTGTAAGGGAAAAGCTGGCTGATTTTTCCTGCATTACTTGGCACATTTGGTGGGAGGGAGGGGGAAATACTGGTAACATGTTTGGCACATGCCCTGAACCGCACAGGCCTTGTGAGCATGGTGGCATCTCCTGCCTGTGTCAAAAGCCAGGGCTGTCAGTGACATGGGGACCCACAACAGTGAACATGTCCGATAAAACACTCTGGTGCTAATCAATATGCCATTCCCAGCACTGAATTCAGGATCTTCCAGAATTGCCCCAGGTCCTTGTGTTAAGAATCACACTGTGGCCCTCATGTCAGATGGCAAAGGACTGAGCTAACTGAGGGGTTCTGCACCCACTTAGGTCTTCCTTGACTCCATTTCTCCTCCACTTGAAACTGTCTTCAATCACTTATTCCTTCAGAGCTTCTTGGGAAAGTGTCTCTCCACTGATTGATTCTGGGTTTCTTCAGATTTTCCAGTCAAGGCTGCCTCTGGGAAGGAGTCGGATCCTCCTGCCTCTGCCATTAGTGCTGTAATCCCAGAAGGTGGAGGCAGGAGGATTGGGGTCAACCAGGGAACAAATGAGACCCTGTCTCAATAAACCAAACCAACCAAGAGCAAGTAACAGTAGCAATTGATGGTTGGCCAAAACCCTTTGAATATGATGAGGTTTGGCAACTTGGAATGGTTAAGGGTCAGGAATTGGGAAGGGCTCAGCTAGACAGCTTTGCTTCTGTTGGCATTACCACGTGGTGGCAGCTGGTCTGGTTGATGACAAGGTACCATGAGGCTTTGCTGACAGCATGTCTGTCTTTTGGAATCAGATGAGCTGGCTTCTCAAAGGGAGAAAGGAGAAGCTATCTCTCTGAGGATGGCTGGGATTGCCACCGCTTATCTGTGATCCAAACAAGTGACACACCAATCAGGTTTCACAGAGAAGGGACACATGCCTCACTCCTTGGAAGGCGAAGGTCATATTAATACATATTAATACATGTGGTGGCCCGTTTTCTATACTTAACTCCATGCTGCATATTTCGTTCCCGAGTCTTTATAAAAATTCATCATTTTTGCTTTAATTTCCAAAACAAAACCAAAAAAATAAAACAAAAATGAAAATAGTGACTTGTAGACTCTTCTATCAAGGAATTATAAAATTCGTCCTTTGCTTAATCTTGAAAGTTTATGATTTTTCTAATATAAATTCACAGATGCAAAGTACATTTGTAGACAAAGTAAAATTTTCAGTAATTGCTAGTAGACAGCCTCCATTACAAATGTCCATTTATTTATTTTTTAAGTTATATCCTCACAATCAAATCAAGACAGAATATTTCATAACATGGATGCGTTAGGCTATCAGGTACAAGTTAAGTGAAAACAGAATTTTTGCAACATATATCAAATAGGAAAATGAAGGTCCTAGAAAAATCAAACAAACGTTCTTTCACCAAGCATGATTCAAAGAAGAAAAGCAGATAGAAAGGAAATATGTACCACATTTTTTGGGAAATACCTTAGAGAGAGAGAGAGAGAAAGAGGGAGGGAGGGAGGGAGGGAGGGAGGTTACAGGCATTACTTAGTGAGTGTTGTTTACTGCAGTTCAACTCTAGCAAACCATGGGAGAAAGGATGAGGAGAATTGCACCTATTTGTGCTTGTAATTTTTCTGTTTCATGCCTCTGATTCATCCCCCTGCCTTGCTTTATGGGGAGTCATGCTACATTGGTTGCAATTAATTTCAGTGCTGCATAAAGACATTTCATAAATTGACTCACTGTGTTGTTGTTGTTTTTCTCTTCCCCCCTGTGCGGTTTTCTTGAAAGATGAGAACGGTCCAGAGGAAAAGCCAAGTGTGGAAGACATGGAGGGGCCGAGCCAAGAAGCAGGTGGGCTCAGATTTCTTTTGAGGAGTCTCCTAGGTCTCGTCTACAGAGGTGAACAATAACTTTCCTCAGTGCTGTTGTCTGAGAATGTGTGTATGTATGTGCCTTTCCACCCCCATCACCCCAGTGTTCATCCCGGTTCTCAATTCTGGTGGTGATGAGTTGACTGTGCTCTCAGACAGAATGGTACAGCCTTACTCAGTGCCTCACTCACCCGTTCCATCTCCCTGTAATAACTGTTCCCTTAGTCGTGTTCTAAGAAGAATGGGCAGAGACTAACTAGACTTGCTGTCTGAACATGGATGGCTTGGGCCAGGCCAGATTAGCAGATTCAGTCGCGGGAGAAAAGATTGAAATGAGAATTTTTTTTTTTTTTTACAAAAAAAGTAAATAGAAGGTTTTTCCTTCCATACTGAATAGAGTCTTTTTTAGTCTCTTGCATTCCATTTGCAAGAACTGTGCAACTAGTTATTTCTCTGTAGGTCATAGGTGGGGCCATGGAGCCCAGCCGACTCCTCCCTCCATGAGCATTGGGAAAGACAAAGAACCTTCTTGACATCACCTCTGTGTGATAAGGGACAGATGTGTCCGTGGAATGTTTAGAGATTCTACACTGTAGATTATAAATTGAACATTTTTAAATAAAATAGCACTTAAGGCTCAAAGGGGGTTTTAAATTCCCTCTGATGTATCACCTCTTCCCATGTAATTCTCTGCAGGCACACTCTCCTTTAAAAGGATAATTAATAAGCATGGCCATGCAGTTACCAGCCTAACTGCCAAAATACACAGCTCCTTCTTGCTTTCAATCTCCAACGATTCTTCCAGTTCCAATGAGCCCCATAATGGGGTAAGTTTATTAAAATGTGAATTCCGTCCACTGTGTGCCAGACATATCTTAGACCATATACTGAACTGTTGGAATGAAACCAGGTAGGATGATAAGTTTGTCACTGGAAACTTCCAGCATTAACCTTGGAAATTTGGTGAGCAAACGGGAAGATTTTATTATCAACTTGGAAGATGGATTTGAAGAAGACCAATCAGAGAAGGCGCTGGAGCAAGACGCAAGGACCCTGTGCTCCTATGACTGGGTCATCCTCTCTCTACAGCAAAATCAATTTCTGATACAGCCAGCTGCTCTTATCCAACTCTCCCAACCTCCACCACACACCGTGCTGCTGTGTTGAAGATGAGGCTTATGAGGAAAGCTATCACTGTTCTTCCTGTTTGAGGCTGATGAGTATGAGTCAACCAGCTGCTGACAGCTGAGGCCATTTTCAGACTGCTGAGGTCTCACCGGTTTTACTCGGTGCTCTGTCACAAGCTGTCTTTATGGGCAGAGGCATTGTTTTTCATTCCTGTACACCTGCACACACATGACGATGCATGTTCACTCATATGCCCAGGTTTCATTCATTCATTCACTCATTCATCCTTTTCCCCATAATCACTTCAGTTCAGGTAGTTTCTGTTTGGATTTGGGGCCACCTTCTGTGAGTAGTGAGTGGTGGGGTAGACGTGCACTTCTTGCATCTGACAGCATGACTGCCCAACTCTCAGCCGTCAACATGGAGTCCTCCCCTATCCTCAGTGGTACACCCTGACCTTGTGTCAGCCTGATGCCTGGCACGGAGTCCACTTAGGATTGTGGCCAGTCACAGTGAACTCTGCTAACTCCACTTAGCTCATTTTATAGCCTCCTTAGTCAGACTTTAAAAAATTGAGACATAGTTCTAGTTGCTAAAGCCTTTTTGACCTGCTGTTAGTTTTCCAAAATCAAAAGATCTTCATTTCATTTAGTATAATTTCCAGTGTCAATTTTGATTAAACAGCTCAGCAGGCACCTTCCATATAATGGAAAAATATAATCTCAAAAGAGTGTAATTCACAAATTTTGACTACTGGCACCATCAAATCAAATCAAAATTTTATATTCTATTTATCAAGAAGATAAGAAAATATATGTATCTCAGACATCGTGTGTATACTGAAAATAAAGATGCACATAATAAAAGTACTTCCTTGAAGGTTATATTTGATGGGGAGACCCAAACAATAAACAAATAGAAAGGCTAAACCTAGCAGGTGCTATAAGTACCTTGCAGAAAAATAAGGTGAATTTGGAGGAACTCCCAGATGGTAAGTCTCTAGTGTCTGATCTGGAGAGAGCTCACTGAAGAAGTGATAGTTAAAATGAGATCTGAATGAAGAGATATAGCCTTTTGGATGAAGAAAGCAGTCCATAAAATGCCTCAAGGCCAATTCTGGCTTGCTACTGAAGGAACCCTGGAATGGCAGGAGCAGGGAGCAAGATGGGCTCCAGAGAGGAGGGTATGAGATCTGTTGAGAGATCATAGGACCAGATCCTGTCTGGCTTGATTTGACTATATTAGAATTATAAAGAGAGACCAATGGGGTATTTTTGATATCAGAATGAATGGTCTTTATCTTAATAAGCTCCTTTTTTCTGTGAATGAAAAATGAATCAGTTAGATGACAATCACAGGGAAGCAATGACAAAGGTTTCCTGACATGAAGACAAAGGACTGAACATTCTGGAAATAAGAAACAACAGGAAATATTGATGGATTGGATGGTGCTTATGTGGAAAAGAGGAATTCAGGTTATGTCCCAGAATTTGGGCTCCAGTGTCTGTGTGGCTGACGGTGTCACTTACAGGTATATACAAGACTAGTTCCAAGTCACAACTTTTGTTAAGAAACTATATCATTCATCTTTTGCTATAATAAATTTGAAAGGAGGTGTATAGGCAGCCTTGTAGGGTGTCAAAATAAGCAAGTCCTTATTTCCAGAGAGAAGGTAGGACTACAGACACAGGCTGAGGAATCACTGGCCTAAAGTAACATTTAAAACCATGGGCCTGGACGGAGCTCACTAGAACAATATGCAAATAACAGTGACAGAGTGGCTTGGACACGGTGACATCTAGGTGACATCTAGATCTCTGCAGCAATAGAAGAAGCCGACGCAACGAGAATGTGACTCAAGATCGGGGTCTAGACTGGGAAAGGTGACTGAGATGTCAAGTCACATAAAAGTGGAGAAATGAAGCCAGAAATGAAGCACATACCTATAATCCTAGGTCTCAGGCGGTCGAGGAAGGAAGTCCAAGGCTAGGCTGGCTACATAGCAAAACCTTCTCATTAAAGAGAAAGAGAAAGAATCTGAAAGGGTGTGAGGGTGACTACTGGATTTGTAAAGGAAAATCACTGGCATCAATGAGGCAGATATTCTTGGAAGACCATTCGAAAAGAAACCAAGAACTTGTGAAGTGAGGGCCTAGAGAACAATCAGAACCACTTTCCAGGCAAATTTGCTATGAATGCAGATAAAAATGGCAACATGTCACCATATTCAGGGAAGGTAATGGTCCCTTCTTATTTTTTACAGTTGACCAGCACCTAATAATCTCTCCTGGAGGTTAAACACGAGTAGAGTCTGTATAGTGTTGATAGACTAAGGAGAGAGCTCGTCTCTGACGGGAACTGGTGCTGGGAGAGAGAGAGGGTCCTCCAAGTCCTCGGTTCTCATTCTGCATTTGGGTGACATGGAATCTTCAAATGGCTTCTGGCACCTCACCTTGAGTGATCCCCTTCTCCAGGCTTCTGCACTGACAGCCACAGAGCAACCCTGCGCACTGGATGACCCGGCCACATGGCAGCCCATAGAAATATTGATAAGAAAAAAATATTTTTTTGAAAAGCACACATGTGAAGGCTCTTTGTAGAAAATGATGGATGTTCTTGGCTTTACTATACATCTCCCAAAAAAAATACTATTCCATTCTTTAAAAATTATGAAAGAAGCAAAATGTTCCTGAAGTTGTTATGCTTCCACCAATAGTGTATCCTTCACCCAAAATTAATAATAATAATAATAATAATAATCTCTTTTAAAGTTGTAGTCCACTTGTCTCTGTCTTAACTGAAGATTTCTACTTCATTAATTATAAAACAGGATTGCAGGCCTCTGGCCTCTTGTAAGAGCATGTGCCATGTTGGGGTGGGAAGGGAGAGAGAGGGACAAAAAAAGTCAAAACATGACCGTATTAACTCTGCCACATCTTCTGCTTTCTAGATGGCATCAATACCACCCCTGTGCCTAGCCCAGCTTCAGATGAGGCAGTTGAACTCTGTAAAGAGGAAGGTATGAGACCGCATTTAACATAAACCCTTCAAAGTAAACTCTGTAGGTTTTGTTTATATGGGAAAATGAAGCAGTGAGCGAACGAAGGCTTCTCTGTTTCCAACACAAAGATCCCACCCACTCTGTTTCCTTCCATATCTGGCTTCTTCAGAATTTATACAGGCATTTACATTTGTTCCTCTAAAAAGGTAGCATTTATGAAATAAAAGCATAAGTGGAGAAAATGTGGTTGGAAGAAAAAATGTTTATGTGAAACACAAGAGTTAGTCGATTCTGTGGTTTATAGCTACTTACCAGACTTGAGTTTGGAAGAGCTACTTTGAGGACCACCTACCCGGGACTCTGTGGTCCATGAAAGAAGTGTTTGAAAGTAAATCTTGGACAAATATCACCATTCTGTGAACATGTACTAGGAGAAAATGTTGCTGTCCCAAATATGCCCAGAAGAAAGAAAAAAAAGAAAAGGAAATCTTACTTTTATAGGGACAAGTAGGGTAGCATTGATACAAGAATGCCTAACACTTAGAAATCATCTCAAAGTAAGACACACGCACAAATCAAATAAATAAATAAATAAATGTAAGACAGTTCATATGTTCATCTCTCCCCAGAGCAATTGGCAGGTTCGCACACATAAGAGAAGAGATAGTATTAGCATCTATTAAAACACTGTGCAAACAAAAGACTTTGCTGTTAGAATTACACAAATAGATGTCTGGTAAGCCATGCAATCTGCTTGGAACTTTAAAGTATGGTGTTGAACTCTGGTGTGCGCTCAGTCTGGTGTGATATGCAAATAGATACACATTGCCACAGAGGCTTGCTAGGCTTTCCATCAGTGTTTAGGAAATCATAGTGTCGAAATTTTAATGTTTGGCTATGGTCATCCTTAATTCCATTTCACCTTGCCTGACATTTGGTTTTCTTATCGCAAGTGTAGTTGAGAAAGAACAATGGGCGATATAATAGGAGCTCAAATCTCAGCTCTGCCACTGACAATTTAGGTGAGGTTTGACAAATAGTTATGAAATTAGAAAGAAATTCCCAAGTAATGACAAGGAATCAAGCTCTTTGTGTTTTGGGTTTCCCCTCTTACAGAATGGGGGGGGGGTCATAACAGATGAGTTCACCTCACAGAATACAGGTCAGCCGCTTAGCTGTTTCTCTGGCACTTAACAGATCAGACATCCCAAAAGACAGAGGTAGAGATGGCAGGTGATTATTAAGAATGCCTTCTATAAGTAGTCAACCCCTTCGATAGATCACAGGGAAGGAGCAGACCTGGCTGCAGGGAGAGGCTCCAGTGCATATTTAGGAAAGAATCAGCTGGCTGTATGTATGAAGTCTGAACATGGTATGTCCCTTCTGCAAACCTGGCCACAGACTGCCCACAAGTGAGTCGTTGGATGCTAGCTTTTCTGGGAAGGGATGTGACCTTGGGTGCCATGATTCCCTTCAATTGAGATAATCCTGCCAGCTAGACTGGATGGCATCTGCCTACACCTGGCAGAAGAAACTTATGTCTGGAAGAAAAAGAAAAGCCAGTATCCATCATATGGCTGGTATTCTTGGTGGCCTTCTTCTTGTTCCTCTTCACTTTCCAAATGACGTGTCCCTTTACACTATGTGGATCTGTATGGCATCTCTGGTTTCAAAAGTGTTTGATGCTAAAAATGTAATTCCTGTCAGATTTCCACAGAGGTTTGATAACAAACTCTCAGGTATTTTAAAGAAAAATAAAGCGATCATGTCAGAGAGAAAGGCCATAAAATTGTTTTTTTATTATAAGCTGAAAATTTTGGATATGCTAATCATATAATGTGTGGTAAAATATTAAAGTGTGAGAATGTGGATGATAATGTTTAAGAAGAAAAAGGAATCATGTAATTTGAATGATCCGAGCTGAGGTTTTTTTGCAGTTGAGTTGCTTAGTTTGGGGATATCACACCTTCGTAAAAACATAGTTTGTGATATTTTCTTGATGCTTTTATAATCTCACACCATTAATTGCTCATGCTAGGATCAATGTTTTGGTTTCTTTGAATACTTTCAAGATTTATTTCTTAAAATGATATTTTTAATGGTGCTAACTCCATCAAAGAATTGTCATGCATTACAAGAGCAGTTCCCTTCATAAGACTGAATGCGAAGATTCAAGGATTTTAGTGAAATAAATTGTTAATTTCTATTAAAGCATTTATTTGAAAAAATAAATGTTTTTAAATTTATATTTGAATATAATCCAGTTTGCATTAAAAGTAAAACATAAAATATGATTTTCCCCATTTTCTCCTGAAATCGCTAGCATGCATCTAAAACCACTCTTTAATTGATTATCAGCTCAAAGATCCGAGTGCATGATGCTTATGGAACTGTCCTCTTGATTGACAGAAGTTTTTTTAAAAAAAGAATTTTCCATTGAAATCCTTCAAGATTGAGGTCAAGTTGAAGTTAAAAGGAAGTCATAAGTGTTCAGGATTCATTTCAAACATTCGCCATTATTAGCTTTCATGCAGAAATATCCATCCTTGGTGAACCCAGGTCTATTTTAGAACTCAGCATCTATAAGCTCACTTATAGAAAAGCTTATCACCCTCTCCGCTGTAAGTGGCAGGACATCATTCAGAGGTTGCTAAGGGGCTCCTGCTCTCTTGACTCCTGAAAGTTCCTCTCCGCAGGATTTGGAGTCACTTCTTTTCTGGATGTTTTCTCTTTCCAATACAACCCCATGGGACCTGTTCCACGCTCTGGTTGTTGGTTGGTTGGCTTTATGTTTGTTAGGACTTTATCTCTGCTGGGAATTAGCATCTTCCAGATCACAGGAATTTCAAACAGGCAAACCAAAACTAACTAACTAGCTAAATATATAAATATAAATATAAATATATATATAAATATAAATATATATAAAATAAATAAATAAATGAGATAGCTCTCTTTTAACCTGGGCCATGTTTTTCTGTTCATCCAGTAACTTAGTGAAAGTTACAAAACTTCAAGAAGTGCTATAATTCAGGAGTCTTCTATTAGGTGCCAGCTCTTTTGCTCAAAAGCTCTAGACATGTTTCAAACTGGGAACCGAGAACCAGTGTTCTTGCCCACTTACCCCACGTAACCGCTGACTATGCAAGCTGCTCAGGAGAGGTCCAACTGACTCACTTGTGGATTGGAAGCTGGGTTGCCTTCCACATACTGGAGACACCTGTTCCCAGTGAGTCATCACAGTCGTCGGGTGGGTAGGAGTTGAGTTGGGAGGATGGATGTGAGGAGGAGGACCACATGCCATAGAGGAAAGAGCCAACACTGAAAGGAAATCAACTCCAAGGTGAAGCCAGCCTGAGAAATAGCTGTGGGCTGACAGGCATTCCAAAGTTATTTGTAAAATTGGGCATACACTTACCTATTGAAGAATTCTTTCAGTACTGGTAAAAAATACTCTTTTGATGGAGTTGCATACTTTAAATTCTCAGAAACAAATCCAGGAGTACAAATGTACCAGGTATTAATGAATACAATAAGCATCAGCTGAAGGGCCATATACGCAGCATAAGAATACATAGTGCTGAGGTCGAAACTTCTGCAGTCAATATTGTAGTGATTTTAGATACAGTTTGTATCCTTAGGTCAGGAAGAGTTCCCAGGTTTAAAACCTTCTCCTCCTCTCCTGCCAAGGCACCTCACTGAGGGGAAGCATGCTGCTTAAACACATCCGGATTCACCTGTCTTATTATTTAATCAGGACCTCATTTGAATTTGAAGGTCAACTAGACCAAATCATAGACTCATTAATATTAAAACCAAATCAATTAGTATCCAGGTGCACACACCCAAGCTCATCTTCCTTCGGAAGCCTACAAAAGTCACATCAATGCTGTTTGGCATTTATGAAGTGGGATTTTACCTGAGTAAGGTTTTTTAAACCCTTTATCTAGTTCCAGACCTCCTGGAGGTCAAAAGAACTGTAGGAGAAGGGAAAAGCCAGAGTAAGGATCATCCTTGGCAAAGACAGCCCAAAAGAGCAGGTGAGGTGACCCATGGGGGAGGCTTGTGCCAGAGATGATCTTACTTCAGTGCCCCTCAGCTAAACATGGCGTGAAAACAGCTGTCTTCTGGAAGGCGAAGGAATGACAGCATGAGATCTGTCTCCTACAGTATATCTACCTGAGTAGTGTCACTCATTTCTCACTCAGATAACTAGATAATCAGACAAGGAGAAAGAGAAAGAAAGAGAGAGAGAGAGAGAGAGAGAGAGAGAGAGAGAGAGAGAGAGAGAAGTGGTCTGCATTTATATGAAATTTACATGAATTCCCACAGGTCCTATCTGCATGAGCTTGGAGCATTTATTTTTGTTAATAGTAACAACATATGTTTATTGGAAAATATTTGATATCAAAAATATAAAAAGTAAAAGCATATAATAATTTCCCTTTTAAGAATTAGATTGTAGAAACTTACAAAATAAAAGGCCCATTCTGTAGCTTCACCTTGTACCATGAATATTCTCCCATGGTCTTAAGTCTGCCTTGGAGGCATACTTTTTATGGGAGGCATAGTATTTCATTATCTGGCTGTCCATGATTCACATAGCCAGCTCCCTCATGTTAGATTTTTCAATTATTTACAGTTTTCTCTCTATTATAAATAATGGGGAAGTGCAGCACATGCATCTTAGATAAATTTTAGTTTGTGTGTATCTGTGATCAGTTCTTTGGGATAAATTCCTGATTCTTTGTTATTTACTAGGGAAAAAGTTAGAACGTTTTTATGGCTTACATGTATTTCCTTATTTTAGAAGTAATGCATGTTTATTATCAGAATAAGTAAAAGGAAAAGTGAAAAAATACCATCTATAAATCAAATCTCCAGAAATAAGCTGATATATACACTTCTGCTATTTTTCTAGGCAGCCACATACATATATATATGGAGGTTTATTTTTAGTGTACTCTACAACACATATCTGTGTGAAATTACCTTTTAAATATAAAAGTAGAATATGAAACTCACCCAATGTCCTTGGATAATCTAGCATCACTTAATTCTGTTTTCTAGTAAGTGAATAGGTATACGCTTATCTGGACTCCATTTTGTTTTTTCAATTGTTCTAGTTTTAAATTGCACATTGGCTGAACACATTCTTTAACCCTTGTATATGGTGTAATGATTTCTTCCAGATAATTCTAATAAGTGGAAATGAACACAAATTTTGGGGTTTTCAACAATGCTTAGAGTTTATGTTTTTTTGATTCTTTAATATATGTCATTGTAGAAATTTCAAATCATGAAAAGGAAGTAAAAAAATCATATGCAATTACTCCACCTTGAGAAAGTTACCATTTGCATTTGGGGGACCATTCTTCTGCCTGTTTCTGAGTATATGAACACGATTTAATACAAATGTAAATATATGTAACACATTTGTAACATGCATCCTTCTTACTATACGATGGCATATTGTACATGTCAATATTCTTTTTTAAAAAAAAATTTATTTATTCATTTTCAAGCAGAGAGAAAGAGAGAGAACACCAGGGCCACCACCTTGTGGGTCTGGCTTATGTGGGTCCTGGGGAATTGAACCTGGGGCCTTAGGCACTGGAGGCAAGTGCCTTAACTGCTGAGCCATCTCTCCAGCACCATGTCAAGATTCTTATTTGAGTTGGAGTTTGCTACATGAGGTCTGGTAATTACCTGGTCTCTATGATGGGTGGGGCCACACCTAGCTGTGTAACGAGATTCAGGCTCCAGTAATCTCACCCCCATCCGGCTCTCTGGCTTCAACAGGAAATGTACTTCACCATTGAGCCATTTCACCAGCCCATCAAAATTGATAATATCTTAATGATAAAACATGCACATGCTTATTTTGTAAGCTTCAAATCACAGTCTACAGCCTTCTCTGAAACTTGCTTTTATATAAATGGCAAAACTTTTTGGAAATCCTTTTAAATCACTGTCTATGGAAGTAGTTCATCCATTTTAAGGATTACCTGACATCGACATCTCATAGTTCAAATGTCTCATAATTTATTCATTGACTCTCCTAGGATAAGCAAGTGCTTTCTTTCCACTTTATCGCCACACAAACAATGCTATGATGACCATCTTTGCTCATCTATTCTCATATACTGGTACTTTTATTTGTATGGGAAGGATTCCAGGAATGTGAGCAGTGCTTTGAACTATGTGTTTTTACAGAAATTGCCAAATGTGTTTCTCCAAAGGCTATAATGATCCATATTTCCATCAGCATTGGCCATTTTGTCCTTTCTAATTTTTTTGCCAGTTAAATGGATATAAAGTAGCAACTTGGTTTTTTTTTTTCAAACTTAAAAGGGATTTATTTGTGATTTCCTATATATATTTAGCTTGTAAATACAAGACTGTAAATGTATTAAGAGACAATTTCTGTTAAAGTTTTCATTGTGTTTCACTTCAAGTACTGCACAAGTTAAAATCTGATAAAGGATTTACATTCAGTTATCTGAAACTCCCCATCTCAGACTTTTGT
>PVHP010028680.1:0-22944 GCA_004024765.1 Zapus hudsonius | reverse complement strand
TTGTAAGAGCCGTGGTGGGGGAGATTATCCAGAGGCATGGCCAGAAGAACCTGGCTGAATACTAGGCTATCCATGGTCCCCTGTCACAAGGACTGATCCAGACGACCCATGGAGGAGGTTATCCAGTGGAGGGGGGAGGGGAGGGCAGTGGGGAATTGGGGATAACAACTCATTGTTTGCCCACTAAATGTTGTAACTCGTTATGGACAATAAATTAGAAAAAAAAAAGAAATTTTATTCAGCCAAAATCCAGAGGTAAGTCATAAGATGGATATCAAATTTTTCTCATTAGGCAAGATATAAAATTTTATATTATAAACCTGTGACATAGAAATCAGAAAGTAATACTTGAGATAGGAATGCTATAAACAGAGTGAAGAAAGTTATATGTGAGTGAATATAAAAATAAAAGCGTCGTATTATCTCCTAGTCAGACTATGCTCATTTATAAACTTAGATATAAACCTAGGACATGAAAGCAGCAAAGGGTCTTTTGGGGTGAGGAAGGGAACAAGTGGACAAAGAGAGCAGGGACAATTGTAGCTAATGTACAATCAGCTGAGACACCTACAGTGTTAAATATGTATGAACATGTCCCCATGAAATCCTCCAATCCATATGCTCACTAATAAAACAAGTAAAATAAATACATACCCCAGGTATGACCCATTTATAACCTGTCAGGAAGGATTAAATTTCTCCCTCACTCAGTGATTGTTTCCCCTTTTCATGTGCCTGAATCTGCCTCTTAGCTCGCTCCAAAGAATTTATTAATCTTAAATAAAAGATGATATCCACACATTAACCTATAATCAGATAAGCACAGTTGTAGAAGGTAAGGTTTCAGAGGAATTCATGGATCACCGCAAAATATTTATTCATGTAGATAGAACAGCAGGGAGGGAGGGAGGACGGAGAAATTCACATTAAATAGTGTTTGTGTTGACATTGAAAGATTAAATTGGCAGTAACTAATTGAACATGAGTTTGGAACATTTATGATTCTTGGTAATCCAAACATTGGGAACGAGGTACAATTGTTGGGATTCTGGCCATGTGACAGGTACTTATTATTCCATGGTTGACATAATGATTGAGACTTCTATGCCTGGGCCCATGCAGGCCCCTCCCAATGTTTGGTAACTGACTGTGTAGGACCCAGCTCTCTTGGCCCTTTCTGATCTTTTCACATATTTTTCCCCTGAGGTAGTGTATCAAACTCCGCAGGATGACCTGGAATTGAATATGTAGTCTCAGGCTGGCCTCAAACTCATGGTGAGCCCCCTAACTCATGGCCTCCTGAGTGCTGGGATGAAAGGTGGGCACCACCTCATCCAGCTCCTTTCACTTCTTACTTGGACCTTTGATGCAATTCACTTACATCATTTCAAATGATCTTCTAACAAATGACTATTGACACAAACATGGGAAAATATCTACTCAGAGGAGCTCTTCTCTGAACAGGTATCCATGGACATTATTAAGATCATGCACCTGAGGCAGGAGAAGTTTTGTACAACATGTTTTCCAGCCTGTGTTTGCAATCTCTATGGGGACCTCAGATGCTGATCCCTAGGGCAGTGTGTCCCATATTCCTCCAGAGAGGATGAAATTGGCAGGATTAATGCAAAGTCACTTGGGAAGTTGAGCACCACTTCCATTCAGTCACAGAAATACAACAGAATCTCATGAACACACAGAAACACATTTGACGTATGATATATATATATATATTCTAGTTCCAGCTCTGGGTCCTTTGCCACTGAGCAGATCTCTTAGCAAATCAGAGAGCACTTGGTTACCCATTCTGGTTGTATGTCAGTCTTGCACAGGTGTATACTTATTTTTTTTGGTTGTGCACATGCCCCAGTTACTTTATGTACAATAAAGGAACTGGGAAGGTGATAATGAAAGAACAGAGAAAACCATACTGAAGTACTCAGTAGTATGTTGTGGAACCAAATTGGGAATTTCTAATTGAGAATGAGTTCTTCATCCAAAACAAAGTTCCAGAGTAAAATAGCAGGTTCACATTTAAATAGACACCTCCTCTCTGTTGCTGGAAAACAATAAAATATATCTTCATCTTGCATTGCCAACTGCTCAGGTATGTCGGTTTCATCCATTGACTGCCCATCTAATCAGAATCAGATCTGCCTCATTGACAAATCATTTCATTCACAATAGTCTTTCATTAGTTTACTAAGTTTTATGTGCCTCTTGATCTTAAACTGCACCACAGAACCATGCTGTTCTAGAACCTTCAAATTGATATGATCATTGTTCTCAGTCTTGACTCCTTCCTTGATTTTCTCAGCCACGACAAGTGCCAAAATCTCCAGGTCAGTAAGGAAGGAACACAAAAGCAGCAAAAGAAGGAGTTCCTCCTTTGGAATGTCTTTAAAAGTAAGAGATGAGACACATATAATGGAGTAGAAGAAGAGCCCCATGGAAACACTAATAGAATTTTAGATAGTTTGGGAGAAGCTGGCTTAAGTGAAAGTAATGAATATATTTACAGACTTCTCAAATCTTTGGTCTTTGGATGACAGAGGAAGCAGGTTGCTCTATCTCTGTCCCCTACTTTCTCCCAACATTGTTTGCAGATTTCTCCTAGAAGCTCATCTAATGCTTCTCAGAATTACACAGGCTGGGAACAGGTTTTTGTCAGGTTCAAGGCTTGTCGGGAGATGTTGTTTGTGGGAAGCATGTGGTGTTTTCAGCAGTTGGGTCTTAGCTTTAATCTAGTGTAATTATGAAATACTTCGACTGAAGCCTGTTTTATTTTAGGCACCTTCTAGGATCTCTCCAATCAACAGTGCAATGTGGGTAGTAACAGATTTTGTGCACTGCACATTACAAGCCAGAGACATCTGTTTGAGGGTTAGGCATCATTACACACTCTTCAGGGCACTTCTTATCAGATGATAACCTCCATATCACTTTGGAGGGTTATATACTGTTCAAGAATAAGGATTATATGGTACAAATTCATTTTGATCTTACTTTTATGTAAATCTCCTCCCTGAACCCCCATTCCCTCCCAACAAACTTTTCCTTCACTAAAAAGAGTCCCTCCACTTGCAGGACAGCTACGTTTGCACAACAAGCTTCTCCTCATATTGTACTGCAGATGACAGAGAAGATGGGGTATATTTTTATTTATCTGCTTATGTCCTGTCACTGAGAATGACCTATGCCAAGCCAATCCATTTTATGGCAACACTCATTATTTCTTTTTTCCTTAATCATAAGGAAAATTTCATTGATAGTATCTTGCACAATTTTGCTATGCATTCATGCAGTGATGGCCATCTGGGTTGATTCCAGTTCATAGCCATTGTGAATTGAGCACTTTGAGTAAATGACATGGTATTGAAAAGAGGAGCCCTGAGTGTAGGTGCCGAGTAGAGGAATACCTGAGTCCATTGGTAGCTCTCTTTCTCATCATTTTCAAAAGCTTCATATTGATTTCCAGAGTGGCAGTATAAATTTACACTCACACTGTTGGTGAGTAAGGGTTCCTCTTTATTTGTTTATTTAAAAAACTTTATTTATTCACACAGAGAGAAAAACAGACAGACAGACAGACCGAAGGAATGGGCATGAAATGGTGTTTGCCACTGCACATGAACTATAGATGCGTGTGTCATTTTCTGCATCTGGTTTTACTTGGGAATTCAACCAGGGCCAACAGGCTTTGCAAGGAAGCATCTTTAACTGCTGAGCCATCTCTCCAGCCTGATGCTTCACACTTTTTTTCTTCTCTTTGAAAAAAAAATTTACATCTCTGGAGCCCAAGATGCCAAGAAACAGATCACCAATTCTAGGATCTGTGTGTGTGGAAACCATTCTGTGGGATGCAAGGACATCCATTCCACAATACCCAGCACAGTCCTTTCTTCACAAATGTGAAATAAGGTGCTGTGAGTTGAGGTCCAGCCATAAGTGTAACCATATTCTCAGGTTCATTGCTTGCTGCATTCAAAATGAATAAACTGGGAGACCAAAATTTATATTAAATACTAGATTTATCTTAAATATAGAACTACCATATATCCCAGCTATACTGGGCAGATGTCCTAAAGGGCTTCACCCTGCTCTGCTTTAGAGTTACTTACTCAGCCATGTTGCTCTTCTATTCACCTTTAGCTTATCAGGCATCTCTCCAGCCCATACTCTATTCTCAATAGATAGGAAATAGTATCTTCCTCGATGCCCATCAACTGATGAATGGATAATGAACATTTGGTACATATACACAATAGAGTTTTATTCATCTGTAAAGAAAAGGATTTTCAGGAAAATGGATGGAACCTGAAGGATTATACTGAGGGAGGTAGCTCAGGCTTAGAAACCAAGTGGACCTCTTCTCACATATGCAGATCATGGCTTTTAATTTCTGAATCACTGGCAATAAGTTGGAGTGTCTGTAGAGGCCAAGAAGCTAGAAAGAGGCCTTGCAGTGTTGGGGTCAGGAAGTTCTTGGGGGATAGTAGAGCACATGGGGCATGAAAGTAGTAATAGGTAAGAGTGGGAGGGAAAGGTTTCCTTTTAACTTTTTATATGTATATATATTATATATATCTATATATGAAAACATGCTCAGTATCTTAAGTTATTAGAGAAAACAATTAAGACCAGGATGGCATACCCTTTTATGCAATATATATATATTTTATATATATATATTTTATGCAATATATATATATATATATATATATTCTCTGACATTCTCCCCCACCACCGATTTTTCTGCCACCTAATTCACCGTGCCATGGTGGGTGAGCTTAAATTTTGCATGATTATTAGATTTTAAACACTCAAAGAATTTGAGTTTTGAATAATTTTGGGCACCGTAGGTACCATTCTCCATTATCCTTCCCTAGCATATCTGCCTTCCCGTGGAAGTAGCATTTTTGCTCATCACACCACTTGTTTAGAGGTTGTGCTGGGTTCTATTTTATTTTTTTTATTTTTTTTAATATATATTTATTGTCCATAATGTGTTACATTATTTAGTGGGCAAACTATGCGTTGTTATCCCGAATTCCCCAATTCCCCCCCTCCCCATCCCTGATCAGTTGTATATCCTCCTCTGTGGGCTGTCTGTATTAGTCCTTGTGGCAAGGTATCCTGTATATCTTAGTACTCATCCCAGTCTTATTTTTAAATAGTTTATTTATTCATTATCAAGCAGAGAGAGAGAGAGAGAGAGAGAGAGAGAGAGAGAGCACCAGGGTCACCACATTGTGGGTCTGGCATATGTGGTACCTGGGGAATTGAACTCGGAGCCGTAGGCACTAGAGGTAAGTTCCTTAAGTGCCCAGCCATCTCTCCAGCCCTCTTTTAAAAACTATTTTATTTTATTTTTATTTTTTTGTGCTAGGGTTATAAATGGTGAATTTGATGTGGTTCATCTCCTGCTTGGATGTGTCCCATCAACACGGGTTCTTTTGCTGGAGTTTTGTTGGCCAGAGTTCTGGTTGATTTCTGAAAAAATACAGAGAATCTCCAGTGGAGTGTGAGATCATGATTGGTTAATTAACACAAATATTGCTACTTTGGTGAGAATTTTAAGGGAGTAGCCTTTTGGAATACCTATGGTTAGTGGGGACTTCTTTTGGAGACCAGGCTCTTCCTCCCCATTCAAGGTTGCCTTGGATTCCTGTACCAGTCAAGGGTTCATAGCACTGAGTGTATCTCAGCCAGCTCTAGAGCACCACTATTGTGCAGACGGAAGTTCTTGTCTTGCTTGTGCCATATAGCAGGGTTGCTCTTTGCCCCATCCTCACCAAAATCTATTGCCATTAGATTATTTAATGATTGATATCCTAGCTGCAGTAAGGGGAATTTCTTAGTGGATTTATTTTGCATTTCCATGATGACTAAGGATGTCCAACATTTTCCTGTTTGAGTATTAGCCATTTGCATTTTTTCATTTTTCACTTAACTATTCATTTCACTGTTCCAATATTTTAAATTCACCTTTACTCATAATTTTAGCACATGTGCAAACTGCAGCCAAGGTCTCCAAAAAACAACATACAATCAATTTCTAGCTCAGTTCTTAAAGGTCATTTTTCAACTCTGAATCCCTAAACTACATGCCTTCCATGTTCACTCTTCACTCTGCATTTACGACTTAAAATTCTCACCAGAATAGTGTATCAAACTATACTTACAGCACTGCAAGGCTTCTCTAGTGCAGATCTACCTTCCCTTCTATGTTCCTCCAAAACACCACTTCTAATAGGGAAGAACCACATGTTCAGGTTTATTTCAGCAATAGCTCCAATTCTCCATCCAATTGTTTTAATTATAACTGATTTATTTGCATGCAGATAGAGAAGACAGGTGGACAGAGAGAATGGGCATGACAAGGCTTCCTGCCACTGCAAATGAATTCCAGGTGCATGTGCCTCTTTCTGCAACTGGCTTTAATGGGGTAGAGGGGAATTGAACCCAGGTTCTTAGGCTTTGCTGTCAAGTGCCTTAACTGCTGAGACATCTCTAAGATCCTCTAAGGAACAATTTAATGTAGGTGAAATCTTCCACTTGATGGGACAAAATGCATGATGTGAATCACATTATGAGAGTAAAGGTTTTATTTCAGCTTCCCGTTTTAATGAAAAATGCTATCACTGGAGGAATATAGGAAAATCTGACAGCATGGAGTCATGGCTTTTCACATTATACGGAAAAAGTAACAAAAGTAAGGAAGCTGGCCATGTCAAGGGGACTGTAATATAAAACCCACTCGCACAGCGAGCGACACTCTCCACCTAAACAGCACTTCGCAAACTTGCAACTAGCTGGGGAGTGAGGCATAATTAGAAAAACGGGGAGCTATGGAGAAAAATTCATATACAAACCACCACACTAACAAAAATATACTTATTTTCAAAAGTTTTCTGTTCATGAATATTTAAATACTAATTTTTGCAAATGTCATTTTCAGTCAACCTAAAAATACAGGGAAATTTTTCAACATTGGTCAGAGGAGAAAATGATTGGCTACATAATATTCAATATATCTGATATGAAACTTATGATTGACACCTCACCCATGATGATGAATGTGCTCCCCTTTCAGAATGCCATACAGAAAGTTCCAGCAAATGTTGACATTGATTTTTGCTTTAGAAGAGGTCAATCATAACTCCAATCTACTCTACAATATGTCATTGCAATTGCATTTTATGTCTAAGTTCTGTGGAAAGTTTTCATATGTTGACACTGAATACAAACTTCCAAATCTCATGATGGAGTCTTCTAATTATTTGTGTGAACCGAAACACTATCAGATAGCTTTTACAGGGCCCTCATCAGAAGTATCTGCCAGACTGGGACCACTCATGCAGCTCTTTGGAATACCAGAGGTGAGTATGTGTCAATAAAAGTACTTAAATCTCACTCTGTGATATTTTCTGTAACTGTAGCAAGTAGGTATCATGATACCTGAACTAGTAAACACTCAGATTTGGAGGGCTATTAATAGTTACCACCTTGAAATAGAAAAGAAGAACGGAGTAACCTTCATTGGGTCCCATATTTTCTGGTATGATGTATTTTACCATGATTTAGTTCAAGAAATTTTCAATTTCCAGTTTGATTTCTTGAATGACCCATTCATGGATTAATAGCATATTGTTCAATCTACAATTGTTGGTGTGATTTCTATTTGTTTTCTCATTGTTTATTTCCAGCTTCAATGCATTGTGGTCTGATATGATGCATGTTGATACAGTATAAAAGAAATGAGATTCTATTGAACATTCACATGTCAGTAATTTTCTATAAAATTCAGAGAAAAATATGATTGAAGAAATAGGATGAACATTTTTTTCTATTTCAAATTGGTTATCAACATAATTCAGAACGTAGTATGAGCCTGATGAAATCCCCTTTGTTTTATTGCTTCCAATATTTTGTTTCTTTTAGATTTCTTATGGACCATTCAATTCTATCTTGAGTGACAAGGAAAAGTTTCCTCATCTGTATCAGGTGCACCCAAGGGATACAAGCCTTCCCCTTGCCATGGTCTCCCTGATATTTCATTTCAGCTGGAGCTATGTGGGGCTGATCATCTCAGAAGATGATCCAGGCCATGAATTTCTCTCCAACCTGAGAACAGAGATGCAAAGAAATGGCATCTGTTTAACCTTTGTGCATATGATCCCAGATAGTTTAGAGATATACCTGAAAATGGAATTGTACTATAACCAAATATTGGCTTCATCAGCAAATATCATTATCATTTATGGTGAAATAAACAGTATTCTGGAAATTAAATTCAGAGCATTAGCAGTTTCAGGCACAAGGAAAATCTGGATCACTGCCTCACAGTGAGAATTTCCCACAGTTGATGGAGAATTCATCCCCACATCATTTCATGGGATTTTTACTTTCTCACAGCACCATAGTGAGATTTCTAGTTTCAACAGTTTCATCCAGGAAATGAAAATTTCAAAATACAAAGGAAAGATTTCAATCATGAAACAAAGTTGGATGTATTTTAACTGTTCTCTTTCCAGATCCTACTGTAAGACACTAAATAATTGTTCCTCTAACACTTCACTGGAATGGGAACCAAGACATAGTTTTGACATGGTCATGAATGATGAGTCTTACAACATCTACAATGCTGTGTATGCTGTGGCTCATGCATTCGATGAAATGATTCTTCAACAACAAGATTCTCTGAATATGGTTCATGAGTTTTTGAAAAACGGTTCATGCATGTAGGTAAAGTTTCTTCACATGGATGGTACTTATCCTCAAAACTGTCCACACTTGTCCTGGATCCTTTCTTCTCAATTGCAAGGCTTTCTGCACATTGTCAGTTACAAGCAAGTAAATCTACGTATGTGTATACATCATGAAGAAATTTCTAGCCAGATGTGATGACACAAGCTTACAATCTCACCACTAGGAAGTCAGAGAGGCAGGAGTAAAACTGTGCCAATAAGGACAGCCTGGGCTACAGGATTCCTTCCTTGACTAGCAACCCACTGTGGCAAAAATTAAGGAAATATGGAAAACAAGGAATTTTTGAGTAAAGGCCAATCATTTTAGTGACTGAATACCTCATCACAATGCTTAACATTTTCATTATTTGAGAAAGAAACTTTGAGTTTATTATAAAATCTATAAAAGAAGAGCTGAAAAGTAGTGAAAATTGGATTGTATGCATTTTTGTCTTTTTGTTTGTTTGAAGTTATGTCTCACTGTAGCCCAGGCTGATATGAAACTCTGTAGCCCAGGCAGGCCTTGAACTCACAGTCACCCTCCTACTTCAGGTGCCACAACTCTTCGGATAAAGATGTGTAGCACCAAGGCTGGCTTCCATAATCTACTTTCTGGAATGGGAGATACAGTTTTCATAAAAACCATTAAGTGGTTTGTCCAAACTTATAGGAGTTGATGATCTTACATTCCCCTTTCATGCTCTGAGAGCACAAAAGAATATTGATATTTCACACAGTGCAACATCTACTCATTTTGATGACATTTGTTTTGTCCACATTTGGTAACTTCTCCTTAAAAATGTTTTATTGATGATAGTTTCCATAAACATGCACCATAAACCTTTATGATTCATCACTCCATGCTCACCCTCCTTCATGTTTCATTTCCCTCTCAGTTAGTTTCTGTGTCATTATCTTTCATTCCATTTTATGAAGGTATATTATCAGGCACTGTGAGGTCATGAATATCAATGTCATTTCTGTCTGGAAGTTTGATTACTAAGCAGCCCTATCCTTCCTTTGGATTTTATAATCTTTCCTGTCACCTCATCTTCAGTACACCCTGATCCTCAGGGTATGTGATAGAGAGAGAAACCAGACCTGAACACTCCACTCTCATTTCTTGTCCGTACTCTGGGGTCTTTTGAGTTTGAGTTTTGGTGTCTTTTGAGGCCAATGGTCTCTGCCATCTCAGAAAAAGAAGCTTCACTAGACATGAGTGAGAGTAGTATTTTAATATTGGTATGCTAATTTTAAAGTGCTTACCCAGCAATTTGTTAGGTGTAATATATGTATGTAGCAAGACATCAGGCATTACTCACTTATGATTCCCTCCCCTGCTATGGGCTTTGACTAGGTCTGTAGTCAAAATGCATGCTCCCTTTGGCAGGCCTCCAGTCTAAGTAGAGAGCAAATGTTTTGCCCCCTCAAGAGATGTGCCACTATTGTCCGAGTTGTCACAGTTGGCCTGGCTGGATAGTTGTAAGGCTTACAAGGTCCACTGCTGGTTATCACCATTGATGACTTCTCTCTCCCATAGGGCTGCATGCAACCCTAGACTTTTTTTCAAATTTCTCTTAGTTGGTTAATTTGAGGAGGTTTCCATATCAGAACCAACTTGATTTCTCAGTGCTTTTCAGCCCAAGCGTTTGTGGTCTTTATAAAAATGGTCTTACTAGCTCATTCTCGTGGTTGACCAATATTGTTCATATTTTTATTGTCCTTAGTTAGATAGATTGTATGAGCAAATCTTGTGATAGTACACCCATTTCCCCCCTCCCTGTCCCCAACCCACTGGGAACTCTCCTCAGTGGGCCTAGTGGATCAGCAAATGGGGAGGGGAGACATGAATAGTACAAGAGGTAGCCAGGTTCCCCCTATTTGGGTGTTGTTCCTGAGGGAGGCCATGTCTCTTGATATTCTCCCCCACCATGGCTCTTACAATTTTTCTGCCCCGTCTTCAACTCAGTTCCCTGAGTCATGGAGGGTGAATTTTAAATCTGCTTAATTGTTGAGATCCCAAGTGTCTCTGTACTTCTGCTTTGGGTTGGTGTCTATAACGTTGACCTATCCTGGGTTATGTAATTGGCTGTGGCGGTAGGTCTCATGTTTATGATGCAACTCCCTTAAATGTTTCATTTCTGTCCTACATGATATGCCCAAGGTTGTTCATCTTTGCCAGGATGTCAGCCATCATCCTGTTGCTTATTGGTGGAGCTGGATTGACCATTGCTCTCTCCTAGTGTCCTGTACTATACAAACAGAATCTCCATCAGAGATTCAGATCAATATAGGTTAAATAAGACACTCATTGTTATATTGGCAAGATTCTAATTGGAATACCTTCACTGTAGTTCTCGATCAGTGGGAATTCAGCTTTAGAGCTCAAGTTTTTGGTCCCGACAGGATATTGCCCTGGATCAAAATTCCAGTTAAGGAATCTTTGTTACTGAGTTGATCGCTTGGCCAGTTTGAAAGCTGCTGAAAGCCCCCACCTGGGTTTTGCTACCACTATTGCACAATTGATCACTTCTTAACTCACTCTTCTCTCCCATATAGCAGATTGAATACTTGTGACACAATTCTGAGTAATACCTCAATTTTCTCTGCTTACTCCATATATGATTGAATGATAAGGTCATGTAACTTCAAAGAGCACTGTACATGCTCCTATCTGAGACCAGGTTGACATTCTGGAACTTTGAGTGTTTTTAGTGTTGCATGATGACTTTCTATGGTTTCTTTAGTGATAGGAATCTGTCAAGAGCTTTGACAGAAGCCTATCTTGGTCGGGGGATCTGGTGGGTCTCATAATTTCATTATGTATTTTTTTCCCTTTCAGGTGAGTAGAATTATATCAGGTAAATGTACCACAACTTGGATGTCCATTCACCCAGAGATGGGCATTTGGGTTGATTCCAATTCTTTGCTATTATGAATGGAGCTGCAATTGTGGTACCCTGCTAATGGGGCATGGAGGAATTAGGGTTTTGCTGAGTCTGGCAGGCTTCTGGGACTGTCTCCTTCTGATAAGGAAGTTGAGGCAAAGTCTGAGGGCCTCTATAAATCTTAGCAATCCTGAAAACTCCAGCCCCCAGGCAGGCCACAGCTGTCCCCTAAGATAAGCAATTCAAGGCCTAAACTTAGTCCAGCTACAATAACATACCTAAGCAATAAGGTTACATTTCCTCTGCTGACATCACAATTCTATACATGTCCATGTATAGTCACATAGTCCCCTCAATTTATCTATGCAAAATAGGTATCCAAAGGATACTGGCCCCTACCAATCAAACTCATGAGATGCTCACAGATCTTGCTTCCTATGCTTCTGCCTCTGACTTTTCTCTATTTAAACAACTGCTATCTATACAATAAAATGAGAATTGCCCACTGCTGCATTCTCCCGAGGGTCTCATCTCTCGTTCAGCTCACAGCTAATCCAAGCCTCTGCTCACCCAGCCCCCATGGGTGAACAGGGAGTTGATGCATGCTGCAACTCCCTAACTAACCCAGGGACCCAGATGCAATAAACATTTTTGAGCAAATGTCTTTGTGCTAAGGTGTGAAATCTCAACTTTAGATGCCCAGTAGAGGGATACCTGGTTCCATTTGTATCTCTGTGTCCATTCTGTTCAGGTGTCTCCATGCTGCTTTCCACAGTGGTTGACCAAGTTTGCACTCCCCCAGCAGGGGATGAGGGTTCCTTTTTCCCAACCACCTTTCCAGCATATATGTTTGTATTTTTTACTGATTGCCATTCTGACTTGAGAAAGGGGGAATCTCACTGCAGTTTTGATTTGCAACTAGCTTTTATAAGTAGAGCCACAATAAACACTGGTTAGCAATTATTTCTAAGTAAGCCACTAAAGTTTTTAGGATACATGCCCAAGGGTTGTATAGCTGAGTCATATGGTAAATCTATTATCAGCTGTCTCAGGAACCTCTCACAAGGCTTTCCAGAAAGGCTGCCCCAGGTTACATTTCCTATTAAATTAAAAATTAAAAATATTAATTTAATTAAATTAATTAATATAATTAATTTAATTATATTAAAAATAGGTTTCCTATTTTTCTGCATTTTGACCAGCCTTTATTGTCATTTGCTTTCCAGATTGTACCCTTCTGACAGGAGTGAGATATAATCTCAGAGTCCTTTTAACTTGCATTTCTCTGATTGCTCAGGTGGAAGACATATTTTGAGATGTTTATCATCCATTTGTATTTCTTCTTTTGAGAACTCTATAATCAGTTCCATGGCTCACTTTTTGATTAGGCTCTTTTAATTTATTATTTAGTTTTTTTAATTGTTTGTAAATCTTGGATATTAATCTTTTGTCAGATTTATACCTGGCAAATATTTTCTCCTGTTGCGTAAGTTGTCCCTTTGCTCTGTTCATAGTGTGTTTTGCTGTAAAAAGTCTTTTTAAAAAATATGTGAGGTCCTAATTGTTGATTAGTGGTCTTACTTCCTGAGAAACTGGGGTTGTGTTCAGAAATCCTTGCCTAGGCCAGTATGATGAACTATTTCCCTACTTTTTCCTCTAGCAGTTTTAGAGATTCTGGTCTTATATTAAGGTTGTTGATCTATTTTGACTTGATTCTTGTGCACGAAGAAATTCAAGGATCTATTTTCATCCTTCGACATATAGATATCCAGTTTTCTCACCACCATTTGTTAAAGAGGCTGTCTTTTTTCCAGTGAGTATTTTTGATCATTTTGTCAAAAATAAAATGACTGTATCTGAACACTTGTAAGACAAACTCATAGTATGGAAACATAATATTACTACTAAAGCATCTGATGGATGGCATGTATGTTACTCCTTTGCATATCCAATGAATGAGCATTGCATGGAAAGAACTGTGAACATACAGGCCTTTCACTATATCATGATGTCATGGCATGTGGGTGAATCTAATCATTAAGTGATGCATCTATTTTAGATAAATACTTTTCTGAAGAACATTCAATTTCTTAACCCTATTGGAGATGCAGCACCTACGAATCAGAAAACACTATTGAATGATGATTATGTTATTCACATCATTTGGAATTTCCTACATAATCTTGATCTAACGGTGAAAATAGGACAGTTTTCTCCATCCTCTCCACATGGTCACCACTTGCATTTGTATGAAGACATGCTAGACTGGGCCACAGGAAGTAGACAGGTGGGCTCATCTGGAAGCAGTGATTTGTAATTCATATAAAGAATGCTCCTCTTCTGATGTACCATTTGTTACCTCATCAAATGCTCATACCTAGATATCTTTTGTAAGACTTTCATATATTTTTCAGAAACTATGATCTTCATGAATCTGTTTTCATATATTCATATACAAGACATTATGTACTATGTTCAGCGTACTGTGATGGTTCAGGGAGATTGAAAATAATTTTATTAATTACACTAATAGTTATAATTTTGTGAAAGTAATACTTGAATTCCTGTTTCTGACACATATCCTCAGATCCTGCCATCTGTGTGCAGTGTGACTTGCAATCCTGGGTTCAGGAAATCCCAACAGGAAGGAAAAGCAGTCTGCTCTTTTGATTGCTTCCCGTGCTCAAAAAATGAGATCTCAAATGAGACAGGTAATTGCAGGCCTGGGAAAGCATTCCTCAGACTGATCATCTTTTCTAACCCTCAGGTGGAATATCAAGGATCCTGGAAGGTGTGTTAAAGGAAAAAAATCTCTCTTATCAGTGTTTGACTTTAAGTTTCATGTTTTGTTTGAATACATACATGCCCCAGTACATCAATATCATTATTTTCATTTCAACTGCTGCTAGCCACATGGATGACAGTATTTACTGAAGGAAGCTCTTGTAGGAACTTTATTTCACACATGATATTAATGTACCTACTTTGGTGGTTTTAGGACTACCTAAGTTCAGTTCCATTCCTGAGTCCTCCTCAACGTCATCCACACATCTCCACCATGTTCCTGACAAAGATCTGATGACCACACTTTCAGTTGCACAAACACACATTACAGCACAACTACAACTGTGCATATATTCTGTTGTGGATTTCTTCACAAAAATGATATTGTCAAGATTCAGAGTTGCAAAATTCACAGAGGTAAACTGACAGTGAACACTTAAAAGATTTTCACCAAAGTGCACAAAACGGCATCCAGGTCCATGATGTCAATGATGCTGCACCACTCATGATTGAAATGTTAGAGAAATTTTCAACTTGAACTTATTAGTAACTTTCAAGGCGAGTGGCAGGTGAAAATAATTTCTTGGGCAATTTTAAATTTCTAAAAGCTATAACTGACAACATCTCTTTCAGAAAAATGTTTTAAAAACATTTCTTGTAGAACCTCCTGTAATAAACACAATTTCGCAGGATCTGAATCTCCTCAGACCATTATTTACTGTCTCCCTCCAAATCCACCTATCATTGAAACCTATTTTTTTCAAACAAATCTCTCTATTATTATGATGTCATTTCTCTGCTTTTATGCACATCTTCTGCAGGTAATATCAACCACAGTGAGGTCATAAATATCACAAACATTTTATGTACTTAACACAATATTGAAAAGCACTCCTCCCCTTCTTTAATATTTCCTATCCACCACCTTTTCTTCAAGGGTCCCTGAATCTTAATGTTTGAGAATGAAATGTCTAACTGTAATGTATACTCCTCGGTCTCTTCTTGGCACTTTGATATGTGTTGTGTGTCTATCTATAGTGGTTGCTGAAAACTGGAAATGGATCTTGCCTAAACAAAAGTGAGAGTAGCATTAATAAAGGGGCATAAATCTGAGTATTTCTGGGGTATTTTGAGTGCTGTAATGAATCCCTTTAACCTGGCAAGAGGAGTGATTTTCTCCTTAAGTCACAAGACTTTGCTAGACAGGGACGTATTTTCAAGAGACTTCAGATAGACAACAAACTGGGTCAACCTTGATATGAATGGTCTGCAAAACTGTGTGATTATATTTATACATTTATGAAATATTCAGTTGCAAGTTTCTATTCTCACCATGAATGTATTGACAAAAGGACTATGGTTGTTTTCTAGAAATATACTTAAAACATTGTGTGTATGTACGTGAGAGAAAAAGAGCAAAGGGTCTCTGAGAGTACTTCACGATGAATGTGAGACCAATTGTTATTTGTGAGTCATTTCTTCAGGTCAATCCACTCAATTGGCAAAGAATATCAAAAATTATACTACAGTTTTCTAATGTGCTGCAATACACATGTGACATGCCAGACTAGCAGAGAAGCTGTTCTGAAGAGTCTTTGTTCTGTGCCTCAGATATGGAGCAATGTTTGAAGTGTCCTGATGATCAGTATTCAAGTGAAGACCATACCAACTGCGTGCAGAAAACTATGATCTTTGTGGCTTATGAAGACCCCTTGGGAATGGCTCGGGCCTACCTGGCCCTGTGCTTCTCTGCACTCACAGCTCTTGTTCTTGGGGTGTTTTGGAAGCACCAAGACACTCCCATCGTGAAGGCCAATAACCGCACCCTCAGCTACATCCTGCTCATCTCCCTCAAATTCTGTTTCCTCTGCTCCTTGCTCTTCATTGGACATCCAAATACTACCACCTGCGTCCTGCAGCAGATCACATTTGGAGTGATCTTCACTGTGGCTGTGTCCACTGTGCTGGCCAAAACTCTCACTGTGGTCCTGGCCTTCAAGGTTACTGCTCCAGGAAGAAGGATGAGGGGGCTGCTGGTATCAGGGGCACCTAACTTCATCATTCTCATCTGCACCCTAATTCAACTTATTCTATTTGCTATGTGGCTGGGAATCTCTCCTCCCTTTATCGACACAGATGCACACTCTGAACATGGACACATCATCATCTTCTGCAACAAGGGCTCAGTCACTGCCTTCTACTGTGTCCTGGGCTACCTGGGTTCTCTGGCCCTAGTGAACTTCACTGTGGCTTTCTTGGCCAGGAAGCTGCCTGACACATTCAACGAGGCCAAATTCCTGACATTCAGCATGCTGGTGTTCCTCAGTGTCTGTGTCACCTTCCTCCCTGTCTACCAAAGCAGCAAAGGGAAATTCCTTTTGGCTGTGGAAGTCTTTTCAATCTTGGCCCCAGTGCTGGGCTCTTAGGCTGCATCTTTGTCCCCAAGTGCTATATTATTTTAATAAAACCCAATAGAAATTCTCTTCAAATGGTCAGGAACAAATTCAATTCTTGAGCCAATATAATATTTTTTAATTTAAACTAATGTTACTAAGTATTTTCAGGGCACTGTATCATTATTTTATCATACATATATTTCTTTTTAACATGATTTTACCCTCTACATGAGAATTTTCTTTCTTCCTGAAAAAGTTGTGTATCACTTGCATGATTTAACATGAATTATTTAGCAAAGTGAATAATACTATCAAGCAGGCAAGGTTTGTCACAAATGTATAAAGAATATTTCACATTTCATCATGAAATACCCAATGGCTGTTGTGTGCTCAGTTTTACAGTGTGTCCGTAGGATGTTGGAGCTAATGTTATGTATTTAGGAAACAGGATATGAGAAGTATGGGTGCTTAGATTTGCAGAACATATTATGGCCTGATACTTTATGTGAATATAAAGATATATTCTTAGAAATTTGGAAAAAATAAAGGGAGGAATTTGTTGTTTAGATGCCCTCAGTGTTTATGTTTGTTCTTTAGTAGGATGAACATCAACAGTAATTTTTGCAGCATAAATCTCTCTCTAAGGAAACACACACATCTCAACTATTTATTAATACTAGATTCACTAAAGAAGTTGTATACATCACTGTTATTTTGTAGAAAAATATTATAGAAAAGATTTCAAGATATATGTTATCCTAGAAAACTCAAGAAAAAACTAATCACTGAGGAAATAAGGATAAATGGGGTAAATGGGACTTAATGAAATCAAAATATTTTGTAAAACAAAGTTATAAATATTTTATTTGAGTGAAGATACAGGCTGGAGTAAAGGGAGCAATTTTTGCAGTCTTTGTAAGCTGCATTTCAACTATAGGATTAATATCTAAAATATACAAAAGCTTTAATAAATTAATGAGATCAAACACCACACTAATAAACAGAATAATGAAATCATTAGACATGGGAAGCACAAATGGCCATAAAATTATGTAAAATATCAACAACAAGGCCATCAGAAAATCAGAGAACTGCATGTTGTGTGAGATGTCTTCTGGCTTCAGTTAGACAGGCAGGCATGAAGCAAAAACAAAAACTGCTCACAATGATGTGGCCAAAGGAAAGGTATATGCTCTAATGGCGAGAATGTAACTATTGCATCCCCAACGCAAGTCAATATGGGGAGTCTAAAAAACAAAAAAAAAAAAAGTAAATACAAAAGGTCTTGTGCAGGAACCATCTGTCCCACTCCTGGGAGTTTGGCCAATGACCACAATTCACCTTCTCACAGATCTTTGCCTATTGTTATTCGTTTGAGCACTACCAAGAGTAATTAAATTGAGAGAACAATATAGGGGTTCACTAGCAGAAGAAACAGATAAAATTCTGGAATGTATAGACAATGAAGTATTTTACCCTAGAGGAGAATTATGCCATGAGATTTACAGGAAAATAAAAGCAACTAAAAATTATTATTTTAGGTGAATTAAGGCCATCTCAATAAACAAATATCATGTTTCCTTACATGTATGACTTATTGATTTTATATAAATACTTAAATCCATGCATGTTTACCTGTGTAACAGTAGATGTTCAAGTGTATCAAAGGGCATAGAGGACTCAGAGGACAGTGTTGGTTATGAAAAGTTACTGAGTGATATAAAGACAAATTTAGTCAATATATACATATACAAGTATAGAGATTTATTTATTTATTTTTATTATCCATAATTAGATACACTTAATAAGGGAATAATGTGTTGATGTCTCCAGTTCCCCTATTTCCCTTTTCTCTTCCCTGGTTATTCGGATATCTTCCTCTGTGGGCAGTCTGGATCAGTCCATGGGGTAGGGGGTTGTGAAAAGCCTAGGAGTCAACCGGGTTCCACCAACCCCTTTGCATGTTGTTAGTGAGGGGGCAATGTCTCTGGATATTGTCCCCCACCATGGATCTTACAATCTTTCCGCCCCCCCCTTCTGCTCAGTTCCCTGAGTCATGGTGAGTGAGAGTTAAACTGCTTTGTAGTTGAGGCCTTAGGGGCCTCTGTGGTTCTACTTGAGGTTGTGTTTAAAATCGTTGGCATCTGTTGTTCAATCTTGGGTTGATCTATTGGCTGTGGTTATAGGTCTCTTGCTTATTATCCCATCACTGCCTGCAGGGTTCCATTTGGATTCTCCATGGTAGGTCTGGGGTGGCGCATCTCTTGCCAGGAAGACTGCTATCAGCCTGTGGCTCCATGGTAGGGTTGGGAGAGCCACAGCTCTCTTGGCGCCTTCTGAAAAATACAAACAGAATTTCCATCGGAGGGTTAGATCAGTATAAGTTAATTGAGATACACTTTCCTGAGTTGGCTAGATTTTATTGTTCTATTGCCTTTTTTAAATCACTTCTAAAGGGAGTTTCTCTTTGGTGTCCTAAGATATTGGTTCCCTTTGTAATTTACCCTGAAATCCCAGTTTCAGTCAGGGACTCCACTTCACTGAGTGGATATCTTGGCCTAATTGTCAGCTGTTGATTGCCTCCTCCAGGCTTTGTTGCCTCCATTGCACAAGTGCTCCTTTCATGGTTCGCTGTTCTCTCCCAGTAGGCAGTTTGTTCAGCCTACTCATGATGGCCAACTGCGTTTCATTACAGTGGTCTCTGTTTATTCCAGGTGTCATTGACCAGTTTCCCCTGGCAGTTTATGCAGGGCCTTCCAGCTCTGAACTAACTACCATCTGGGGGCTAGATACCATTCTGGACCTCATAGGGTCTCTCAGTGCTGTTAGTTGGCTTTCTGTGGTTCTTCTGCAACAAGATCTCGCCTCAGGCCTGGGGTTGGTAATCAAGAGCTTTGACAGAATCCTGTCATGTATTGGGGACCTCATGTGTCACTTTGGTCAACATCTCAGTGAAGGAAGGATTCCCGTGCCTGGGACCAGGAGCTGCTAGACTACTCGGTGTTTCACAAACTTAGACACTCTCCCCTTCCATTCGTGGCCCCGCTTTCCAGATGATGCCCACACCATGCACATTAGTGAACATTGTGCCTGTGAGGATTTTATAATTTTGGACCAGCATTGGTTCAACTTCATGTTTAAGACATCCCCTCCACCCCACCCATTTCTTACTTCACTTTTCCATACTCTCAATTCTGGTTGGTTTGCTTAGAGTTTACTGTTATTCAGGTTAGGAACCACCTATGAGGGATAATATGCTGTGTTCAATTCTCTGATCATTTTGAGTGTTCACGTAGTAAGATCTGCTCAAAGTCAGACCGTTTCTTCCTAAATTTTGATATGTCATTTTAACTTACAGCTGAGTAGAATTCCATCTTGTAAATATACTAAAGTTTCGCTATCCATTCCTCCATGGATGGGCATTTGGGTTGATTCCAATTCTTGGCTATTATGAATTAAGCTGCTATATAGTTGTACAAAATTTTCTGCATTGAGATATGACATCTTGTGGGTAGATGCCTAGTAGAGGGATAGCTGAGTCCATTGGTAGTTAAATGTCCATTCTTTCTAGGAGTCTCCACACTGCTTTCCAGAGTGGTTGAACAAGTTTGCAATCCCACCAGCAGTGAATGAGAGTTACATTTTCACCGCATCTTTGCCAGCAACAATTGTTGTTGGTTTTATTTATGATTGGCATTCTGAATGGGGTAAGTTGGTATCTCATTTTGGTTTTGATTTGCATTTCCCTGATGCTTAAGGATACTAAGCATGTTCTTAGATGGGACAAGACCATTTGTGTTTCCTCCTCTGTGCATTCTCTGTTGAGATCAGTGCCCCATTTTATGAGAGGGCTGTTTGAGATTTTATTATGCATTTTTTTGTGTTCTCTGTAAGATCTGGAGATTAGGCCTTTGTCTGAGTTATAGCTGGTAAAAAAAAATCATCTCCAGGTTTGAAGGTGGTCTATTGGCTCTGAGTATAGTTTGTTTGTCTGTACAGAATCTTTTGAGCCTGATCAGGTCCCATTGGTTAAGTGATTGTTGCAATTCCTGGGCTGATGAAGATTTGCTCAGAAAATTTTTCCCTACTCCTATTTCATGTAAAATTCCTCCAATTTTTTCTTCCAGGGTGTTCAGGGTTGCAGGATTTATATTTAGGTCTCGATTCCATTTGGAGTTGATATTTGTGCATGGTGAAAGGAGTGCGTCTATTTCCATTTTTTACACGTGTTTATCCAAAACGTCCAGCACCATTTGTTGAAGATGCCATCTTTGGCCCAGCATACAATGTTGGTCCCCTTGTCAAAGACCAAATAACTGAAGTTACTTCCATTTAAAGTTGGGTCTTCAATTCCGTTCCATTGATCTGTCTGTTTTTGTGCCAGAACCATGCTGTTTTAGTTACTATGGCTTTGTAGTATGTTTTGAAGTCAGGCATGGTGATAACTCATGAGTAGGTTTTTGTACTTAGGATAGTTCTGGCTATCCAAGGTCTTTTGCCCTTCCAAAATAAATTTAGAGATTATTTTTCTTATGTCTGTGAAGAAAGGGGTTGGGATTTTTATTGGCATAGCATTTAATCTGTAAATCGCTTTTGGCAGGATTGCCATTTTTACTATATTGATTCTCCCAAACCATGAGCATCTTCTCACGTCCTCCTCTATTTCCTTCTTGTTTCAATATTTTCCTCATATAAGTCCTTCACAACCTTGCTTAGGGATATTCCAAGGTATTTGATTTTCTTTGAGGCTATAGAAAATGGTACAGTCTCTCTGATGTTTTTTTCTGTCTGCTTGTCTTCTGCATATAGAAAAGCTACTGATTTTTGTGTGTTAATTTTGTATCCTGCCACATTGCTGAAGGCATTAATCACCTTCAAGCGGTTACTGATACTATTCTTTGGGTCTGATATATAAAGGATCATGTCATCTGCAAAGAGGGATAGCTTAATTTCTTAGTTTCTGATTTATATCCCTTTTATGCTCTTCTCCTGTCTTATCGCTTGGGCTAGAATTTCAAGCACTATGTTAAATAGCAGTGTTGAGAGTAGACACCCCTGTCTTGTTCCTGAATTGAGTGGGAACTCCTAGAGTCATTCCCCATGGAGAACGATTTGTGCTTTTGGAGTTTTGTAAATTGTCTTTATTTAGTTGAGGTATAGGCCATCTATGCCTATTCTTTCCAGAGCTTTGAACATGAAGTGGTATTGCATTTTGTGAAAGGCTTCTCCGCATCTATAGAGATAACCATGTGGTTTTTATGGTTGAGCTAATTAATATGGAGGGTTGCATTTATCGACTTGTGTATGTTGAACCATCCCTGCATCTCTGGGATAAAGCCAACTTGGTCAGGGTGGATAAGATATGCGCCCCTAATGCCTCTTCCCAGCCCCCCAGGTGCACTCTGCCACAGGCACACAGGGAAACAGAAGCGGCCCTAGGAAAACTCCAACTAGACCTGTTCCCGTTCCTTTTTCTTTTTTTATTAAAACAACAAGTGGTTAGGTGATTGTTTCGAGACCTCTCTGTCTTTCATATGAATGCATTTAGTGCAATGAATTTCCCCCGTAGGACTGCCTTCATTGTGTCCCGCAAGTTCTCATAAGATGTGTTTTTGTCATCACTTATTCCTAGGAAATTCTGAATTTCCTGTTTTATTTCTTGGATGACCCAATCATTTTTTAGGAACAAATTATTCAGGCACCAGTACTTTGTGTATTTCCTAGATCCTATTCCATTGTTAATTTCTACCTTTAATTATGATGGTCTGATATGATGCAAGGTACTGCATCAATCTTCCTAAATTGGTTTAGGGATGATTTATGACCTAGGATGTGATCAATTTTAGAAAAATTCCCATGTGCTGCTGAGAAGAATGTATATTCTGTGTCTTTGGTGTGGAACATCTGTAAATATCTGTTATCCCCAACTGGTCAATGGTGTTATTGAGCTTCGTTATGTCCCTGCTGATCTTCTGATTGGTTGATCTGTCTTGAGATGATAGAAGTGTATTGAAGTCTACTACTAAGATGGAATTAGAGTGCATTTCTGCTTTATTTTTGAGTAGGGTTTCCTTTATGAACTGTGTTGGATACAAATTTGGTGCATATATGTTAATGATGGTGATA
>PVHP010028679.1:0-21953 GCA_004024765.1 Zapus hudsonius | reverse complement strand
TAACTGCAGAACTGACATTTTCAGTCACATTGACTAACCAGCAAGACCCAGTGTTTCTCCATTCTCCACTCCCCACGTGACTGTGACTGAGATTATAGCCATGTTTCTATTTACATGGGTGCTGGGGAATTGGACTAAGGAAAAGGAAAACTTGTCAGCCCTTCCCGCCTGCCCACCAGGTGTTCTTAGCAGTCTTCTCTTTAGTCCCTGTTACAGTTTTTTTTTTTTTTTTGAGGTAGGGTCTCGCTCTAGTCCAGACTGACCTGGAATTCACTATGTAGTCTCAGGCGGGCCTCTAACTCATGGTGATCCTCCTACCTCTGCCTCCGGAGTGCTGGGATTAAAGGCGTGCACCACCACGCCCTGCCCTGTTACAGTTTTTTACTTCTGTTTTCCTCTGAGCTCTAAGGATGTTGGATGGAATTGTCAAAACCTTGTTAAGAGATAGCTGTGATAGATTCTTGTCTTTTGTAAGGACATGATTGATTTCTGTCTTTTGTAAGAATTATTCTCTCGACAGTGAGTGGTGCAGAAATACCAGCATTTAATAGGTCCCAGTAATCCATATATTGACTAGTACAGAGAATAAACCGAGATATCTATTCACAAGCTGCAGTTTTGCAATTGGATAAAAATTTTTGACACATTAGGATAATTCTACAATTCAACTAGTTAAACCTTCCTACATAGTTTTTTTTTCTTCTCTAGAATGTCTGAATAACATTGTTTTCAGGCTCTACTGGAGCAGAGAAATTCGCCACTTCAAACTCATCAGAGGTAGGACTCAGCGCCCTCGAATCAGAACAAGGTATAATGGGGTTTGAGGAAACACACTGCAACATGGGAGCATGTTTTCGTTCAGTATCCTCTCTCTGTCCTCACTCAGGAGGAGTCTGCTGGGCACATCTCCTTTGTCCCATCTGTATCTTGCCATCACTTCTTTTTAATATTCAAAATCCTTTTGCCTTCATTTGACCCCTGAAAATGCCTTTGGTTTTCTTCAAAGAGCAACTGATACAACTCAGCATTCTCAGCCCCAATCATCACCTTGTAAAGGGCATTAGGTACCTCAGATCCTATGTTTACATAATTTAGTATCTTATTATCTATTCTGTTTGTCTCTTATTCATATGTCATACTGTAGTTTTATACCTCTCTCCTTTTAGGAAATCATACCTTCTTTCCTTCCTTCCTCCTTCGTTCCTTCCTTCCTTTCCTTTTTCTTTGTCTTTTTCTTCTTCCTTTCTACTATTTTTTTCTGTGCTTTGTTTCTATTTGCTTTCTACAAATATCCATTTACATTTAAAATGTAGAGAATTATTGACTTTATGTGATTTTATAATATCTTTATTATTTAGTTAAAATCACAAGCTGTTCTGTTGAACATGTTACTCATAAAGTGGCTGCACACTCTGTGAAAAGCAACAGTAACTGTCTCAGAATCATAGAAGACATTATGCTATGGAATTATTTCAGGAAAGATCATACCAATGCCAGTATGGGTGGAAGTAGAGGAGTTTATTAACCTGGGGGCCAAAGAGCTGGAATCATTCCCAAAAAGCTCTGGCCCCGAGTCAAGTTTGTATTTTGGTGTTATAGGTTTAGGAGAAAGGCGTGGTTAGCATGCAATGCTACAGTTTCCAGAAGCAGACGTGGCATTTAGCAGCTGTGATGAGCACAAAGAAATGGGTACAAGGGCAAAATTCAAAACTGAGTACATGGCAATCGTGCAGATTCAAAGTCTCCAAACAACATACATGAGTGAAAATAACTTTTCAGAACACAAGCAATTTCCCAAAACATGCATGTCAATTATTCCTGCAGTTGGGTTGCCCTGTCCATTGCCCAGGGTGACACTCTAATCTCGTATAAACTATCCTCTGCCTTATCTTCAAGGACTCCTTTCAGCAAGGTTTCCTCAGAGACACTAAGCTGCTGAGCAGGGAGAAGTTCAGCTTTCTTGCATTTTCAGCAGACTTACTGGTTTTAGCTTTCTTACCTGTTACAACTTTAGTAATTAACCCCCTTTCTGCAACATTCCCTCCTCTTTATCTTCATGTCATAAAAAGAGGCAGAAGAAGACACAAGCTAATATAAGAGCTTAGTATTGTAGGTTGGCATCAGACAGGGGAGCCTATTAGTCTGAATCTTTATTAATATTGTACTATTTTGTACTATTCTCTTACAGGGTGTTTAAGACCATGCAGGCAGCCAAATTTAACTGTGTATTATATTATATTTCAGATGTCAATGATGGCTCTGTAGAAGAGACTCTTAGGGACCAGTGAGGATCTCTGACTCTCAGTATCATGTCATTTGCTAGGACAAGTCAAGGTCGTGCTAACCATGTTGCCTTCCCTCTTTATGACTTATAAAATGGTTGATTTTCCTGGTGGGCCTCTATTGGAGAGTTTTCCTTCTGTGGTTCATTATCTGTTGCTGGACCAAGAGAACTTTAGTTTCCAAGCAAGCACTCAGTACTCACAATGAATCAGTGGATCAGTATTTAATATTTAGTTTTCTCCTTTTATATTTCTTTATCTTTATCTATATAATATCTCCGTTCTTTATCTTAGTTATTTTATTTTTACCATTTTAGGGGCCTTTAAGTCTTTGACTATGATTAAGGGGTACATATTGAGTTCTGAGTATAGGGCTCTACCACAAGTAGTAAGGGACCAGCTGTTATAAGAAGCAGATAATTTTTTTGACTAGAATAGCAAACACCAGTAGGGCTGGTGGATATGGTGTTCATTTTTCTTGATATCCCACATTGAGTTCCTCAGGTTTCTGCCGTGTGTAGGCTGGTCAGCTTCCGGAGTGACCAGAGCAAGGCTATAGTCTCTTTGTCAGGGGAAGGTGTCCTCTAGAGTTTGACCTGGAGGGGAGCCTTTAGGTTTCTGGTGACATGTTAACTGTTACAATTGGAAATCTATATCATCATTTGATATAACGATGGGTGTGAACCCAAATTCCCAGGGGTATGTGGGTTTATTGTGTTACAAATTTTAAGGGAATCCCATCAGTGGCAGAACAATCTGGCTTACCTCTATAAATCTAAGCAAAGAGACACTGTTAATCAATCACCATTATCAACTTTAGCAAGCACAAACATGTAGACTTCCAAATTATCTTTACATTTTAGGGCAGGGCTCTAGATTTTCCAAAATATACCTTTTACTAGTAGGGTTTTATCAATTTAAGATTTAAGATTTAAGCATGATTCTATGGGGTCACATATTTAAATTATTACATTTTTGTCTTTGGTCCTCATAAACACATGACCACCTCATAATGTAAATTACATTTGATCTAACATTCCAGATCCCAATAACCTTTACTAACTTTACGGGAACAGAGTAAACATTTATATTGTAAATAGCATAGCAAGGAGTGATTAGACTAATACAAATCAATAACTATCAGGTAAACATAACCAATGAGAACAATTTCTGGATTTTGACCAAAGTAAATTTAAAACAAGCAGTGGCTGACTAATCAGGGCCAGTCAGAGGCAGAAGAAGACACAAGCTAATATAAGAGCTTAGTATTGTAGGTTGGCATCAGATAGGGGAGCCTATTAGTCTGAATCTTTATTAATATTGTACTATTCTCTTACAGGGTGTTTAAGACCATGCAGGCAGCCAAATATAACTGTGTATTATATTTCAGATGTCAATGATGGCTCTGTAGAAGAGACTCTTAGGGACCAGTGAGGATCTCTGACTCTCAGTATCATGTCATCTGCTAGGACAAGTCAAGGTCGTGCTGACCATGTTGCCTTCCCTCTTTCAGGAAGCATGGAGGACCAGTTTCCTCTGATATGACTCTCCTGTTGCAGATACACTGACTTGGAGTCTATCTCTGGGTTTCCATATCTTCCTTGATCAAGAAGACAGGTAACTTACCAGAGGCTAGAAGCTAGTGTCCTGTTGATTCCTGTGGCCTTTTGACCTGGGAGCAGGAACCCAAATTTTGGTCATCCTTTAACGCCAATGTTTCCAATTGGCATTGGGTTTTCATATGGCTTAACCACTCAGAGAGACTGTATATATGATTAGCAAAACAAGTTTACAGAAAATATCTGGTTAGAGAATGACATAAAAGTTTAAAACTATTCTGATCAACATTTTAGTTTAGCTGTCAGGTGACAGTGCAAGCCATATCTGAGGCATAGAAAGCAGATACATTTTTATCTTCAGTTATAAGTACAAGCAGAACATGTTAGTAGACCTGGAAACAATATTTTACCAGTAACTTTAAATCAAATGATTTGATCCAGAAATTTCATGTCAGGAACAGACAAAACAGCCTAAAATCTTGGTATCCATCTTTGGAAACATCTTTTGCTAGTCTGTATACTTATATAGGTACCAATTAGCCTGAAAAAGCTGGAAACAGAACGTCAGAGTTTAAGATCATTTTAAGCAGTGAAGATCATTGAACATGAGGCTGTATCCTAAAGCAGAGAACATGTTGAAGTGTCAATACACCTATAAGCAATAAATTTAAGATACCAGAAAGAGACAATTACTTAAGTAAACCCTTTACTGAGATTATTCATTCATGACTTAAGAATAGAGCAAAACCTGGTCTTTGTTGAACTAAACCAGCCTTATTTTAGCACATATTAGAGGTATTTTGACAGATATAAAGTAATTTTGTAAGCAAGTATCTAATTATTGAACCATTTTATAACTTAAAGCAATATTGATGACTGTTAGAATATATGAAGTTCATACAAATTATACCATCATTATTTGTACCTAGCAGTTTTCTTAGAGCATGGGAGTTTCTTCAGTTCTTCTAAAAACAAAGTCATGATGCTAAATTATTTTATAAGACTGAGATGGTAACCTCATTGATAGGCACCTGACAGAACCAGCATGGGCAAAACAGAAACCATCTCAAAGTTACAATTTTTTTCAATGATATTTAAACATACCCTAATAACAAAACAACAAACCCATGATGGCACAGAACATTTACACTGTAAAAGATAGCATTGGACATGGCAAAGACAGATTGAGCCAATACACAATTTAAAACAAATAGGGCAATATCAAATTCTAACACCAAGTTTGATAATTTTAACTAGTAACAAGTCTCCTGGATTTCCAGTTTTGCCCCTCCAGTGCTGCCACTCACAGTCCAGGCAAACTTCATCCAGTGTTTACAGCTCTCCTTGGCAGACATCCCATAGTCCTAGCATTTCATTGGGTTTCCATTGAAACCCATGATTCATCCTCATGGTTCCATCGGGTCTCCATGCAGGCAATCCAACACACCTGCTTCATATTGCCCATAGCCAAAAACCATGCTGAAAATCTAATGATCCTCTCTTTTTGCATTTGTTATACTACATAGTACCAGGTGGGCTACCGATTTGTTAATCCAGGGGGGAATAAAGCTAATTTTGAAGAGCAGGAAACCTTCAGCATTCAGACCCCTTATTTCAAAATAGTCTGCATTTTTCCTGCTGTCCCAGTGCAGATCACCTGACCTAATCTCAGTGGTTGTAATCTCCCAAACAATTATAGCTGAACAGGCAACAATTTCAGCCCAGAGATTTTTCTTTCTTTCTGTGCCATCTCCATCTGCTCACATCAGTCCACTTCTCATAAAGCATCCCTGCACAAATTCTCAGGACACAGGCAGGCAGAACATAGCAAGTCTCTCACACAAACTGCTTCTGGTACAGTCCCATCAAAATTCTTTCTCATCCTTGTAAGCATTCAGAACATACTTGTTTTGGGGGGACACCTGGATCAAACTATCTCAGTCTGCATCTGCCCCCCAAAAAATAATTATACATGATGTAAGATACAAGACATTCAGTTCAAATTTGAAAGTCCTCATGGTTCCCATCCTAATGAGTCTGATTAAAACTTTTACGATTCAGTTTATCTATTTTGTCTTTTGGTCTAGTAAAGGTCTTATCTAATAGAGATGCCCTCAGATGACAAAAAGCAAAAAGGAATACAGATCTATATTTATTTAAAATTTTTGTTACTGTTTAAATTTATTCTTTTTGTATATCATATCTTTTAAATCTTTTGTTTACATTTACTCATACCTTCTATCTACATACTTTTACCTTAAAATCTATGTAAACACCCTAAAACAATCTCTTTCTATCAAACATAACATTCAACATTTAAGTTTCCTTTCCAGTTTATCCTTTTAACCAGTTTATCTCATTACAACTATCAACAGAATTTTCATTAAAACTCACATTTACTCATAAATCAATCACATGTTGGTCCCATTCCCTTATGTTAATTCATATATTTTTATCTCCATTCCATTGAGGGCCATCCTCAGTGGGGTTATAAATATATCAATCAATCTCTGAGGGATGGACAATGCCTTGGAATATTTTTTTACCATATAACTTTTATCATAATCATTTAAGTCTCTATTTTATGTTATTAAGAAGCTTCTTGAAATAATCTTTCAAAAAAGACTACACCAAATTTGATTTACAATATTTATCCAAAATATACATATAGACTTTATCATTTACTAATTTAGGAACCTCTTTCCCTTTAAATTCTGACATACAATTTAAAATATGAGAGAAGGTTAGAACATACTTCTGAATTTAAGTATAAACCTTTAGATTGTTTTCTGTTAGCAGTTCCATAAAACCACAGAGAGATACAGTAAACTTTTTAACACAACTAATTTCATATAAGAAGTCCCTATTTGTCTGCAGCAACTTGGGACTCACCCATTTTCATCTTGGGCTCAGGACTCTGATATTTCTCATGTTTGTAGTCTCTCTGGTTTAGCAAAGCAGAGAAGCCAAGTAGGCAGAGCCATCAGGAATATCCTCAGTGATGGCCTCTGGGTTATGAGCAAAGGGGCCCCAATGTCTATCAACAGAGGAGGGAGGGGTAGAGAGGACAAAATAGCAGCCACATTGGTGGCTGGAGATGCCCCAATAGAAGTGGGATTCAACCTTGTCGGCCTCTAGTGCCTGTCTGGGATCTGTCCCTAGTGTCTAACTTTCTTGATCAATTCTCAGCCATTGAAGAGCACAGCAGAACAGCATAAACCCCACAGTGAGAGCTGTGTTGCAGCCTGTTTCCTCTTCACAGTTCTCACTGCCAATTGTACAGGGCAAGGGAGACAAAACAAACATTGAAATAAATACAACATTTCTCTCAGAGCTGAAGGCAGGACATGGAAGAACAAAGGTTGGAACTTCTGGCATTAGCATAGAGGCAGAAGCAACTTTAGTAAGAGATTCCCTCAGATCTGGAATCTCATCCACATTAAGTTAAACTTATACAGGAGAGACCTTAACCTTGATTTTTCTTTCCCTTGTGTGATGGTTAGGTTTTGTTGTCAACTTGACCTTTTTAGTAACTCTTGGATGGGTCTCTGAGGATGTTTACAGGAGGCAGCCTCTCAGTAGGGGGCAGGATGTAAAGAAGCTCAAAGAAGCTAGAAGTAAACATCCTTTCCTGTGTAGGCAGTGCAGAAGGAAATTCCAGAAACTCAGGAAGCCATTAAGTCTGGGGTAGAGCTGCAAGACTCCACCCTAAGCCTATATAAAGGGGAAGAAATTCTCTTCTTGGCTCCTGCCTGTTTGCTGTTCTATGTGTATGGTGTTGATGATGGGGTTCTCTCTCTGCTTGGACCTGTGAAAGGGGATCAGCCTCTTTTGCATTCTGGAATTTCCCCTCATCTATAGCTACAAATAAATCCTTTCCTCACATAAATTGTGCCTGGTTTGAAGATTCATCCTAGCGGCGTGTGGCTGACTGTGACACCTTGTTTAATCTTTTCTCCAGTATCAGTCTGTGGAGTAGTAGAATTCCCCAATTGCCTAATCAGCATTGTCTCTCCCTCTCTTCTGGCAGGTGTGGGGGGGGAAGGGCGGGGGGGGGAGGGACTCTGGCCATGGAACTTCTGTTCTGAATCTAGCTGAACTGTGTGGCTTTTCCTTGGTTGGGGAGTTTTGAATTTTCTTAGGACTTTAGGACAGCTCTCTAATGGAGAATCTTGCATTTTCCTGTCTATAAAAGTTTTCTGTACAAGACAGACAAAAGAGGAAGCTCCTGCTAAGTGGGGGGGGGAGCCACAAGAGGGGTGGCTATAGCTAATCATAAGCCTGCTAGCAGATGTACAGAGAGAGGAGACAAAAATCCTTGTTTTCCCTCCCATGTCCTGTATCATTAATACCATATATCCTGACTATTCCTTTTTCAGACTTAGTGATCATAGAACCCAAAACAGCTTGCTGACAGACCCAAACATGATATTCCTATCCAACATCTTATATTGGTGTCACAATATCAGAGACTTATTATGCAGGTGTTACACAAGATAGAATTCATTCTGCAGCCTCAGGGCTGTGAGCCACATACACACACAACATGCACATTCATTCAACATTCATTCAGAAGTCATGCATTCCTACTCTAAATTTCTAATCTATCTAAAAACTCGGGAGACAAAACCAAGAACCAAACAAGTTTACCTCAGAATCACATTGAGGCCCCTCAGAATCATCTCGAGGGAAGGAGATCAGGACCACCTTGGAATCACATCAAGGCTATTGGAATGGAATCTCCTGTGGAGAATTGTGCCACCTCAGAATCACTTCAAGGCTTCACATGCACTCTCCTGCAGGGGATCAAGCCACACTGCTAGCATGACTTGACTAGGTCCAATTCCAGTTACACTTCCAAGCGCAATTTCAGCTTCAATCCTAATTTCAATTTCAAGTCTAATTCCAATTCCAATTTCAATTTTAATTCTAATTCTATTTTTTAATTCCCCAGGGAGTTCTTACGTTATCTAGATGTCCTGCTTAGTCTCATCTCCTTCCACTCAGGAACTCCGGTCCTGGGTCTCCCAGTCCCTTGTGCCAACTGGAAGGGGACCCCAGAATACATTGGGGATGCATGCTACCCAGTTCCAGAGACCTTTGGTGGGCCGAGAGGCCTGGGAGCAGCAGGCCCTTCCTGACCAACTGGGATCCTGGCATTGACTTATTTTATCTCCCCATCTTGCTGGGGCCTCCAACTGGTAAGGGCATTATCTCAGGAGAGATCACACCAATGCCAGTATGGGTAGAAGTAGAGGAGTTTATTAACCTGGGGTCCAAAGAGCTGGAATCATTTCCAAAAAGCTCTGGCCCCGAGTCAAGTTTGTATTTTGGTTTTATAGGTTTAGGAATAAGGCGTGGTTAGCAAGAAAAGCTATGGTTTCCAGAAGCAGACGTGGCATTTAGCAGTTGTCATCAACACAAAGAAATGGGTACAAGGGCAAAATTCAAAACTGAACATGACAGTCGTGCAGTTTCAAAGTCTCCAAACAACATACATGAGTGAAAATAACTTTTCAGAACACAAGCAATTTCCCAAAACATGCATATCAATTATTCCTGCAGCTGGGTTGCCCTGTCCATTGCTAACTCTTACCTCCTCTCCATCTCTGTCTTTCATTCAATTAATTTTTTGCATCTGTGTTTATCCTTCTCATACAACTGTGATCATGCATAAATTTCCCAGATTAATTTTGGGCAAAAAGAGCAAAATGTCTTCTAGTTTCTGATATGGCAGTTTTGTTTCCTGTCAAACACATATTGTCCAAAAGTGATCAAACTTGCTGTGCTACTTTGTGCAGCTTTGATGCACATGTTTTGTGCAGATGAGCTTTTTCTAAGTCTAAATACTATACTTTAGTACTGAAGCATTTCACTTTCTGCATATGATGCTCATTCCTTTGACTACTAAGTTCTTATGTCTCTTGCCCTGAAAGATGCCTAGCCAGAAAGCCAATTGTCCTTTCTCTTAGGGATAAGGGATGTTGGGCCCAGAGGCAGGGAATAAAAGGGACATATGCAGACAGCTGGGGCCATGGCACCATTTGAGACCTATGTGTATGTATGTTAGCAACCTATGGTAATGGCTTATAGCTTCCTTTCTGGTGAATCCAGCCTCCTGTTTGGTGGACTGCCTTTAGGACATATGAATGCCAGCATGTTGACATCCTTTGACACAAGTAACAAAGTGGATGCTCAGTAACCACCATTTCATGAGGCAGGGTCAGTGTTTAACACAACCTTTGATGTAGGTATTAGGAACTTCCAAGGCTCAGACAAGAACATCCTGTTTTATAGTTTTTTTTTTTAAAAGACTGGCCTAAAGCAAAAAGATGACACAAGATATGATATGTCCTGGTTCAATTTCATTTGCAGTGGAAGGAGGCCCTAATACATTGATTCATTCTCTCTCTCTCCCTCTCTCAAATAAGTGAATAAATAAATATTAAGAGCTAGGCATGGTGGTGCAGGCCTTTAATCCCAGCACTTGAGAGGCAGAGGTAGCAGGATTGCCATGAGTTTGATGCTAGCCTGGGGCTACAGAGTGAATGCCAGGTCAGCTTGGACTAGAGTGAAATGAAACAACAACAAAAAAGAAGGAGGAGGAGGGAGGGAGGAAGGAAAAGAAGGAGAAAGAGAAGAGAGTTATTTTGTCTATAAGAACTAGAACCTGTCAAGGGGATCCTGTGAATGTGACATTTGACTTGTGGATTGAATTCCCTCACTCGTTTCTGTGTCACTAGAGTCAGTGAATACTTTCTGCTCCTGTCCCCTTCAGTATCTTGGGTAGGACAGTGAACAGCCTCTGAGCAGTACTAGCAGGAAAGCATGATTCCTTAGGAAATCCCCCCTAGGCTATCAGAGCCTCTGACTGTTCCCTGTTCAGTTTCACAGTACCAAGTCAGGTTCTTGCTGAGTGAGTGGTTCTCTCCTAGTGCTCTCTAGGCCCCTCCTTCAACACTGCTGGGGTTCTTTGAAAACAAATATGTAGCTCTACTGTGAAGTTTAAATCTGTGGTGCAGAATCAATGAGTGATCCGATCTAAGTCCTTAGCTGACATCCTCACCTAGTCAAGTCTATAAGTCAGCTCTCTCTTCCTCTCCCCTGGCTCACTCATGCTTCCTTTAGGTCAATAATCACCACTCCAAACAACCTCATGGCTTCTCTCAGTTCTCGCTTTTTTTGGGTCTCAAATTTCTGCCATCAATGATCACAGATTTCTATATTCTTCTGAAACATTAGCTTCAAGTTGATTTCACTTTAAACATTTTATTTATTAGCAACTTCCATAAATATAATCCCCTCTCACAATCCAACCTTTTATCTTTCTCCAAATCTCTTCTTTCCAACTAGTCTCTCTTCTATTTTGATGTCATCATTTCCCCCTCTTATTGTGTATGAGGGTCTTGTCACAAATATTAAGGTCACTTTTTGTCTAAAAGACAGTCTTATAGGTACTCCTCCCATTCCTTTTTCTCTTACATTCTTTCTGTCATCTGAGTCTTGGAAGGTGTAATAGAGATGGTCTTACTTAGTACTGAACACTCCACTGTCATTTGGTAAGTTTTGAGTCACTCCAGTGGTCACCACCATATGAAAAGAGAAGCTTCTCTAACCAAAAGTGAAAGTAGCATTAATATATGGGCATAAACATAAGTGTTTAGAATGTAGTTTGGTGGGCATAAAATATACATTTAGCCAGGCAACAGTTTTCAGTTTCCCTCTAAGGGGGAATAAACCATAGGCTTTTCATTAGGTTTTTAGAGCAGGCTTCAAGTCCAATCATAGAGCAGTTATTTCCCCCCCCCCCCCGCCGACTAACCTGCCACCATTGCACCAGTTGGTACATTTGGTCTGGCTAGTCAGCTGTGAAGCTTACAGGGTCCACTGCTGGTTAATACCATCGCTGCCTTTTCTCCTCCAACAGGCTGCATAGGTCTTTCCAGCATCCTGACAGCTGGTCAACAGGGAGAAGGTTTCCAGCTCAGCTCCAGCTTGATTTCTCAGTGACCTGTAGCCCAAGCATATGGAGTCTTCAATAATAGAGTCTCACCAAATAGTTTTGGTGGGAAACCAATAGCCTTGGCAAATGTAGCTCATGATATTTTGGTGACATCATGGGCCTCCCTGATCAATAGCTCACTGGAAGGTATCCCATACATGCATTCAAATCTTTCTAGTAACATCCATGGCTGCTAGGAATAACATTATCTACCTCCACAAAATACCTCTGCCCAAACTCACTCACTCACTCACTCACTCTCTCTCTCTCTCTCTCCCCCCCCTCTCTTTTAAACATATATTATTCGCTAGGGAAGAAGTAGTTTTCTATTTGGCTTATTCATAAACTAAATTTTAATGAAACCTCCTTCTCTTCTCTTTACAATCTCCTCCACATAGACCACTTCCCCTACTGCTTTCTGCCCTTCTATTTACATATCTACTTGTTATGGCTAGCTTTCTAGTTGCTGCGCAGAAAGAACCCAAACAAAAGCAGCTTGTGGAGGAATGGGTTTATTTGGCTTACAGACTTGAGGGGAGACTCCATACTGGCAAGGAATGATGGCATGAGCAGAGGGGTGGACATCACCTCTGACACAGCACTGCAAACAATGGCAGGAAGGTGTGCCAAACACTGGCAAGGGGAAGCTGGCTTATAAACCCCATAAGTCTGCCCCCAACAACACAGCTCCATTGAGTTTGTAAAACCCAAAGTACCATCAGCTGAGGATCTATCAATCAGAACACATTCATTTGTTTGTAGGGGACACCTGGATCAAACCATGACACTATACCTTTTCCTTAAGCCTCCCCCTTCTCTTCCTCATAGCCCCTGTCTAGCATAATGGTTTCTACTACTGACTTGTATTTCAACTCATGCACAAATCTAAATATGTGAATCTAGGAATCACATATGAAAGAGAACATGTAGTATTTGAGTTTCTGAGCCTCCCAGACCCATCCATTTCTCTGAAAATTTCATAATTTCATTTTTACACTGGAATAAAACTCCATTGTCTAAGTATACCGCATCTTCATTATCTATGTGATTTTTTTGAGTAAATTTTCTTAACATTCAAGATCTCTAAAGCTTCCATAGAATCAATTTTTTGACCTTTATCCTAGCAATTCTACATTCTATTTGAAAAATATTTTCTTGTTAATGATGAAGTAGCACTGTAGATAATGTCTTATTTAGACAATCTGGAAGAAATCCCTTTGTTACATGTTGGGATTGAACATGAACTCTCACACTAAAGTCTATACTACCCTGTAGAGACACACATGTTGCTCTAAATCTGGCCTTCTCACTCAAGTATATAGAGATCTAATTCTCATTCTTTCCCGTATATTTCCTTGGGACTTATCCCACACTGGTATGAAAAAATTTTATGATATTTATGAGCTAAAGGTAAATTTAAAAAGAAATGCTGATTTCCCATTAGCATTCATTATGGAAGGTGGAGAAGGCCTTCCCATCCCTCAGAGAGGTAGTTAATAGTTTCTGGATCCACCATTTCATTAGTGGCGTAACCACTGGTAACTAAGTAACATGCCCTCTTCAGTAACCACCCCCTAATTCATGTTCATGCAATCAGCCCTAACTGAACTTGGTAGTACACACACACACACAACACACACACACACACACACACACACACACACACACACACACCATTAGACATTTACATTTAGATGTCATTAGCCAGGTATGCTGGTTTATGCCTATAATCCCAACTCTTGGAGACTGAGAAGATTGTTGTGAGTTGAAGGCCAACCTGGAGTACACAATGAGTTCCAAGTCAGGCTGGGCCAGGATGAAGCTCTGTCTTCAAAAGACAGACAGACAGACAGACATACTTCAAACTAGAAGAGGGACTAGCTTGGAAGAATGGGAAGAATGGGTAGTAAGATTTGAGGGAAAAAGAGAAGATAATGGGTGGTGATTATAATTAAAATACATTACATAATTATATGTGTGTAATTTTCAATAAGTTGAAAAATGCCTGGCATGGTGGTATGGGCTTGTAATCCCAATGTTGGGAAGGTAGAGACTGGCAGATCCTTGGAGCAGGCTAGCCAGCTAGTTAGCTCCATTGGTGAACTCCTGGCCAACAGGAGACCCTGTCTCAACATAGATGGATAGCATTCCTGAGGCATGACACTCAAGGTTACTTTCTAGTCTTCATACACACACATAAGCATACAGGAGTGTAAGTACACACAGGAACACATGCAGCACACATTTACATACTGTTGTGGTGTGCTGTCCTCTGAGCATGACATGGCCTTTACCTTCTTTTTAAATTTATTGTCCATAATGAGTTACATTATTTAGTGGGCAAACAATGAGTTGTTATCCCCAATTCCCCAATGCCTCTCCTCCCCATCCCCGCCTTTACCTTCTTGACCTCTCAGCAGCCATGAGATCTGTGCAAGATTTGGCCCATTAGTGTTCAGTTATGGGGGCACCTCATGAGAGGGACACCACTTCTCCACGAGGATACAGAGGCAGTAATAGAGAGGCTGTTCCTCTCCTCAAAGATCTTTAGGCACTTATGGGTTGCTAGGGAGAAAAGGCTCACAAGGCCCCATCCCTCCCTAAAGAGATAGAATATATGTATGTATGTATGTATGTATGTATGTATGTATGTATGTATGTATTTATGTATAGTGGAAGGCCAGCATATGCTTTTATGTGGAAAACATATTCAAGACATGATACCATACCCCCCACACACATGAAAAAGAAACTATTACATGCTAAAAATTATTTATTTGGAAAAACATTAATATTTCACTAAGATATTTATGGACAATAATTATGTACTATAAATTTAAAAAGGCAAGAAATAATTTTAACAAATTTCAACACAAACATTTAACATGTGAGGATATGTACATCCTCAAATAAACGTATATTACATTACCTGATTTAAATGTTAAAGAAAGTAAACATATATTAAAACATTCTGGTGCTAACAATATTCACAATTTTTGCTTTATGCATGAATTAAAAGAGGGTATTTAGGTAAAAATATCAAATCTCAATGGTTTTATCAAAGGGATACAACTACTATGAACAAACTATGAGAACAAAGTATGAAAATAGCTGGGAATATTCAGAGGCAAAATTATAACCAGGCACTTAAGTTAACTATGTCTAAGAATTAGCACTAAACCACAGTCATGCTGGAGCAGGATGGAGTCAGATCAGATGACATCACAGAGCTGTGCACTTATCTACATTATTCTGTATTTGTCTTGGATACCAGAGATTCACTGATTGCAATAGCAGAAAGGATTCATACATCTAACCCAGAATCAATTCAGACATGACTTGGATAAATGGTGTTCGAATTCGTAAGCCTTTGATTCTATGGGTTTGCTTAGAGAAAATGGGAATGTACCTCTACTCACTCAGGAGGATCTTTCCTTTCAGATCTCTAGACCCTGATATGGGGAGTACTGTGGCCAACTCTCTGCTTCCCAAGCTGGATTCCTTCATATTCAGGACACAAAGAATAGTGGGAGAGAAAAGCAAAGTAGTAAAAATTAGTTTCTCTTCCTCTAACAGGGATGTCCTAGATGTTTGCTTGGGAGGGTTTTGAAAAAACAATCTAGGATAAAAAGAATCTCAAGTGGAGTCCAAGTCAGAGGATACCCCTGAGGAGGAGGAATCAGACACAGGGTCCTCAGAGCTGCCATCTGGGTCTTCATCTTCACTGCTGGAGTCTGAGGAGCTGCTCTCTTCATCCTCTTTGCCAACTTCCACGCCATTCTCTCCTGGGCCCTGGTTGCCCCTGTTCTGATCCCCAGTAAACTGTGAGGAATCCGTCCCTGGAGCCAGCAGCCCCTGCTTCTCTCTGGGACCCTCTTGCAGCTCCTTGGCTGAGGACAGTGGATCTCTTCTTCTGAACTTGGGGCTGGGGCCTTCTTGCACCATCGTGCACTTCCTCTTGCCACAGCTGGCCTGTGCCTGTGTGTAGGCAGTATATTCCTCGGGCGACAATGACCTGAGCCACGTGTCCAGGTCCAGCCAGTACTGTCTGTGCATCTGCTCAGCCTGGCTCTGGTAGAGCTGCTTCGTGCTCTGGGAGACCCGCAGCCAGCGTCTGCTGATCTCCAGCATGCGCCTCCTCACAGGGAAATGGCCCAGCTCCTCACTGTACCACAAGTCCTGCTGGAATTTGTGGAAGCCATTCATGGGGGGCTTCTGGGGTTGTTGGAGAAGTTTCACAGTTTTGGACAATGTAGCCATTTCTGGATGAGCAATCATGGTTTTCACATTTCTTTGCAACTTTCCAGGAACTCTGGTTTGGTGCCTTGTGCGTGCCACACGTTTCTTGAATTTCTGAGCTAGATCTGGGTGGTCTTCCATGAACTGAGCCACTTTTTTCTCAAAGTCTTCCTTTTCCTTCTGGAATTCTTGCACGTACCTCTGCCTGACCTCCTCTGGGAGCTGCCTGTACTTGTCAGACAGGACTTTGGTCAGCTGCTTGTTATCAAGCTCAGGGTGCACCTGGAGGTATGGGATCCGCTGCTCCTTATAAAAACGCAGGTAGGCGGTCAGGGGCCTTTTGGGGAAATCTGGGTGCTTCTTGTATTTCCCACTATTGTGAGGATGTGTAACATGTTTTTTTGCTTCCAGAACTAATTCTGACAAAGTGCGGAACTTCCTTATTTTTTGAGAAATCTCTATCCACTTTAGTCTACACATTTCTCCTGTAAAGTTTTCAAAAGCTACTTTGCCCCAGTCCAGATCTCCCTGGGTTTTTTGGAATGCTTGGCTATCACTGGACGGGAGATTTTCCTCCATGCACTCTAGTAGTCTCAGGGTGTCTTTTGCAGACCAGCACCGTTGGCTGTAACGTGATGGCATGTTGAGCTTGAACTTGGGCCACTAATAATGTCTCAACGGTGTATTAATCTCACACACTTGCCTCAGCAGGTCATTTATTTCTGTAATCCTGCAACTTGTTTAATTTTATATTTGTGAGGAGAAAAGTATGTTAGTCTCCATCATTAGGATTCAGGAGAAAAAAAAATCACACTAAATTGGCAATGTGTCCCTTGTATGATTATTAACAATATAAATAGAAAATTTCCCCATTTGAAATAAAAATTGTTTGCCTACATATATTGTAGTTGGAACACTCAAACTCTACTTACTTCAGCTTCCCACACAACCCCTTAAAAGCCTTCCTTTAAAACAGTTGAATACAATAAACATCAGACCATTCACTCAGGAAAATTCAGTTAATCAAAAAGTTCTGGCGGGGGGGAAAAAAGGCTTTTTAAAAAAAAAGGTGCATGGTACCTACACACGATTTGCATAATAGGAGGTTAAAAAAGTGATACAACAGGTTCTAGTTGGAAAGAAGGGGTTTAGTGGAGGAGGCATAGGGCAGGGTAAGTACAATGGAGGTTGTGTCAGGATTGGATTATAATCAGGGCACCTTGTATATATGTACAGATGTTGTCAATAAGTTAAAAAGTGAACAAAAGAAATAAATTCTTTCAATATCTAGGGGGGGAAAAGACCTAAAAAGAAAATAACCAAATGGGAAAGGACTTTTTTTTTTTCAGAGCCTTAAGTATGGCCCTTTTCCATGTGTAGTACAGTTGTCTGTCCTTGAAGTACAGGTGAAGAGCTGGGACCAAGAGACAAGTCCTGGAGAGTTTTTCAGACATGAGTCTGCCTGTGGTGTTTTCATGGCTGGAATGTGAACCGTTAGCAAATGGTGATTTCATAAATTCATCAGGATTCTGTGCATGGGAATAAATGCTTTCTACTGAATGACAGAGCTGTCCAAACTTTTTAAATTCCCTGCAAGAATTGCTGGACAGTCCGAATCAACCTAGTTTACATAGCAAGATGTGTGCTCTTCAATCCCAAAAATATCTCCTGCAAGACTAAAGATCTTTCTTTTTAAACTGAGTCTAAGTCAACACTATCTTGCACAGGCTTGTTTCACTTTCAGTGTCCTGCCTCAGCCTCACATGTAGCTATCAGTAAAATTTTTATTTTAATGCCACTTTTCTCTTTTTCTTTTTCTTTGTGCTGGAGATAGAACATAATGCATATTAGGCAGGTGGATCAATGAGCTAAATCCTTAGCCAAGGGTCTTATATCACTGCCATAAATAGTACATTAAACCATTTTTTAAAAGTGCAATGTCATACTTAAGATACAAGACTCTTTTTGTTGTGTAAGATTTCCACCTATATAGCATTTTGCAATTCAATAATGTGTACTTTAAGTTTAAATCCCATGCCAAAAATGAAACTACATTATATCTAGTTCTTCCTCTTCCATTCACGAAGAGAGAAAAACAAAACAAAACAAATCCCCCCAAAACAAAACACCACTCTCAAATGGTCAAAACAACTCAGGCAAATTCTGTAGCTCAATGGTAAACTGAAAGTTACATAATTTATGTGAACCAGACTTACTACATGTTCCTATATTAGGAAGAGAAGTGTAGAAATGTGAGTTCATTTACTGGGGATTTTGACTCACCTGGAGCTGCTCTAATGGGTCCTCACAGCAAAGGCTTCTGAGGTGCAGTCCCCCCTGGGCTCTCTGTGACTCTCCCAGGCATCCAAAGAGAACCACCTCCTAGTGCCTCTGAGCAGATGAACTATCCAGTTGGGAAGTTTTTATAGCAGGATCCTCAAAGCCCCACCCTGATTAGGTTTCTGCAGTACAGACAATTTTCATTATTTAATTAACATTTTGAGATTAAGTCAGCACCTTTCTAAACCTCCTCACCTACCTTGCTTGTGCGTCCCAGTGGGTTGGTTTATCCCTTCTTTTGTTTTTCTGCTGGGATGAGGCTAGGGTTACATCTCATTTCCCTCTATCATAGATTAATAAAAATACTCATAGGGAAATTCATGGGTGAGCTTAGGGAGCGAGACACTGTTCCTTTTTTGTGGCAAAGACTGCTGGAAGGGGACCTGCCTCAACAGCCTGCAAGGACTGTCTAGAAGCTGCTGAGTGCATCTCTGACGGGTGCCTGCTTTCCCTGGGAGTAAAAGTTTGCACACCTGGGGCAGCCAGCAAAGTCTTTGAACACAGGGAGGCTCTCCAGATGTGGGTTCTTTGAGATAGCAGGAGAGTCCCATGTTAAATTCTAGGATTTTAGCGACTACAAGCAGGACTGAACTGGAAGCTATGGAGTCATATTCTTCAACTGCTAGCCCTATGAACAAAGTTCGTTTAATTATTCTTTACCAGATTTAATATTCTTCACTAAATGTGAGGAATCTTTTCATGAGAATGAACAAGGTTGCCAGAATTTAGCTGAAACCTCAGAATTAAGGGAACCTCATAGTATAAAAATTGTCTAGATAACTATTTCCTTCCTTTTCTTTTGATTTTGAGTCGGGTCTCATTCTAGCCTAGGCTGATATGAAACTTACTCTGTAGCCCCGACTGGCATTGAACTCAGGGAGATTCTCCAACCTCAGCCTTCTGTGGGATTAAAGCATGAGCCACTACACTCAATTGATTGACGGAGTAGGTTTACAGCTCATGCTGTGCTCATTTCCCAAGTTCCAGCTGCATCTTGGAGTAGACATGCTTAGCTGACAAAACCCCCACGTTGGTTTCCTAACCAGTGGAGCAAAGGTTCTCATGATGGGAAAGGCCACTTGATGGCATTAGAGCTGAACCAGAAATAATGCCACATCCCTGTAAGGGTTACAGTAGTTAGTACCAACACCAAGGCCCTGGAAATTGCAAAGTTGCTGACTCCACCACCACTTCCTCATTCTACCCTTATTTTTGGCTCGTACAGGTAATAGGTCTTCCTAGCAGAAGACAGTGAATTATCATAAGCTTTATTTACCAAGCGGTGGCTCTACTTATAGCTGTGGTATCAACTGTGATTTTACCTGCTACATAGCTGTGAACCTGAAAAATGCCCCTTTCTCCATTCCTATCTATAAGGTATACCAGGAGTAGTTTGCTTTTCCCTGGCAAGGTTAAAACTATACTTACAGAAGCCAGCTCCCTGCTGGCTAGCCCTCACAGTGCTAGAAAATGCTATGTGAACTGATGGGGGATAATGGTCACCAGCGTGAACAAGCAGTGGATCCTGCAAGCTAAAAAAATTAACCAGCCAGGCAAAATGTACACACCTCTGCTACAATGGCACACAGGCTATAGGGGTAACCAGCTTCTCTCTGATTGGAAATGAGGTCTGATTTACTTGATTTCATTTTGGCCATGAGGGCAGAACCATACATCAGCTACATTCCTAACTCCATGTCATGATTTTTTTTGCAGGGATTTTTGGTCATCATTTCTTCCATAAAATGTTACATTACTCCATTACTCAGACAACATTCTGTCCCCTTCACCAGTGCACACACACATACTGCTGATACCTTCCCTGGAGAGCAAGGCCTCCCTTTGGGTCTGTCTGCCTCCTTTGTGATGCTGGTAGTCTCTGTTGATGCGATGGTTGCCTAGTCTCCTCTGTGTGTTGTTGCCCATGCATTTTCTTTATGAAAGTTTCCCATGAAGGGAGGTGAAGTTTGAAAATAAGATCACAAGGACTTCAGTGGCCATATTCACTGCTAAGAATATGACCGTTTTCAAGTTTAAAGGGAGGCTTTGGTGGGTTTAAATAATATGATCTGATTGCTGCTAGGAAGAACACTGCATTAAATCAAAGATGGACTATGTAAGAGAGAAGAATTGAACAAAGAGGCTTTACAGAAGTCTAAATGAGAGATGATTTGGTTAAACTAGATGATTCTGGAGAAGGTGATAAGCAGCTTTGTTCTGATGACAGAACCATTAGAGCCTTCAGAAGATTTGGATGAGATGTGAGAAAATGAGGTGTACAGGGGCAAAGATGAGGTGATCTCAAAGCTCCCAAGGTCGCCATTCATACTACTGGAAAGAGTTTAATGATGTCAAGGATGGAAGGGAGTCCAGGAGGATCACCAAAGGGCAATACACTCAAGAGAACGTGTGGTAGAACAAGGTTTGCCTTTCCCTTCTGACCTCCGTGGTCAGAGGAGGAGAAAGTGGAAATGGCCCATTAGCTGATTTTTAGGAAGTTGCATTGTCATGAAAATAGACATCAGAAAAAGGGACTTTTGGCAGAAGATTCTAGAGGATTTAGTCACAAGTGATGCTGAGGGAAAATGGGGGCTATGGCTATAACAAAAGCCAGAGAATGAGGGCATGGGAAGCGTAATTACCAGGATGAGGCCCTGCTCTGGTTAACGCTGGCATGGGCAACAGGTTAGATGTTTGTTAGTAATACAGGACGAGGGATGCTGAGCAGAAAAGTCTTGGTTAAAGGCAAAATTATGTAACTTACCAATATGTAGGTTCCAATGGTCATAGCAGCCTGAGAGGAGCCTTGAGGCAGGGGTTCCCACTCTGTTTTTTTCATTTAAACTAGGTGTCTGTTGAGTAGAGTAATTGTGACATCAGAAGGAAACCATCCAGTTTCTGCGTTGACTTTCAATTTCTTCTCCCTTTTGCTAGATTTTTCTCACTACCTTGGTCTCGCGTCTCATCAGCTCCAAAGGTTTCTGTATATTGATCAATGTACTGATATTAAAATATCTCACTTTATATTTGTAATGATAACTGGGTCCAGAATTTTACAAATGTTCCACTAGATTCTCATGAATGACAGTTACTGTGACACCAACCATTCACTTTTTTATAAAGTGGACACTGCTCTCTGGATGACCATACCATGTGGGCCTGGTATCATTTCTATAGTAATGTCACCTTGTAACATCATAATATAGTGAGCATCTAGGACAAGGCAGTATTTTAAAGGAATTGAGATACAGCCTCTGGTGAGAGCGTGGATGGGATAATTATCTAGCCAATGCACATTTATCTTTGAAGGAAAATTTTAAAACATTTTAACGTAAATCAATCATGTTGCTGTGTTATGTGTGCATCTGTCTAGATGCTAATATTTAGAAAGGATTATTTGAGAGCAGCTTTCTTGTGATAAGCTTAAGAAAAAGAATTCTGAATGCTTACAGATTCCACATTAACAAAAGGCCAAAGACTTGCTGAACCAGCCACTTGGACTTCTTACAATGGACATTAAAGGTACAGACT